>JABFOX010000395.1:0-17287 GCA_022817665.1 Axea sp. ZL-2020
GGATCATTGACATAAAACTCTGAAACTCAGTGGCAATACAGCCTTTAGATTTTCAATCAGAATCATTGAATTTTTGTTATTTTATTTTCTTAATATTTTCACAATAATTATCATCTTATATGAAAAGATATAATCTACAAAGAAATTTTCCAATAAGTAATATAAATACATACAGTACAGTAGAGATCTATATATGCAATAAATATTAGTTTTAATTTTTAAAGCAGAATTTTATTTGCCTTTTTTATAATAAAATTATTTAGTTTTAACGTTGACAAGTATGAGAAAGCATTTCTTATAAAATATTTACAAGACTTTTTCATTCATTTTGAATTTGCAATAATACAAACGCGAGATAATGTGCCTTGATTTTATGATGTATTAAATTAGTAGATTCACCGTGAATGTGTGTAAATGTATAATAAAAATAAATAAGTTGAATATTATACATAAATGTTATATACATATAAATAAGATAAATATATACTGTGTATAAAGTACAATAAATATATATAAAGGTAAAGTAAATAATATGTTCTGAAAAGCATTGAAAAGCCTAGCAATATTTCAACAACCCCTCTGGAATTCCTGTTTCGTAAAAAAAGGGGTGAAATATAAAAGGATTTTTAAAAAATGACGTTCTTCATCGCCTTAAAGCTTCTAAAAATCGAGGTCAAAAAGCTTGAAAACACATTAGGAAATCTTCAGTAGAATGTTTAAAAAAATCATATAAGCAAACCATGACAGCAATCTCAAAACCACACTTGGTATTGTACACGGATCATAAGGTATGATAAGCAATAAGTTCAGTAATCGTAATGTTCATGAAATGTTTACGATAAAAGCAAACGGTTACTGCAATGATGATTACAACGATTTTGATCAGAAATGTATCTTAAAAATTGATTTCAACCAGAAAGTAACTATTTTAATCACACCACATTTATTTTTTCTCCAATCGATTTCCATGCTTGAAAGCCGGGTTTATTCTCCCGAGTTCACACTATCTCTTGATATCATTTATTTATCTGTTCATTGAATATAGACTCTTTTGTAAAAAAACACATTTCATATAAAAAGTGTTGAAAAATAAGAAATTAGTGATACACTTTGTATTTAATACAAACTACTAGTATATGGTTTTTATACAATGATTGGCTTAATGATCAAATTTGAGAAGACAAGTTAAAAAATAATTATTTATTAATAAATAGAATTATTTGAAGTTGCATAATATTGTAAAAGATAATATCGTGGAAATATAATCCAAAGAACCAAAGAATTAATATTTTCAGTGGTTTAATTCTATTCAACTTCGCAGTTATTCATTTAGTGCAATGAATCAGTGACTGTCAATGAATGCACTTTTTTACTGCTTTACTAACAGTTCAAATGATTAATCTGAAATAGATATTCTGGACTGTGGAAGAAGTTTTATTTAAATACTCTATTCAATGAAAAATCTTTTCTCTGTTTAAATTTCTGGTAAAACAATTTCTACTCAATAATTTCTCTTGGTGTGTTTTCATTTCTCTTGTTTTGTTAAAAAAATGTCAGGATGTAAAATTGATTTAATTCAACAAAACAAAGCTTTAAAGACACTTTTAAAATATTTTACTGTGTGTTATACAGAAGTGGTGAGAACATTTAGCAACGTTTGTAGAATATATTACAAGTTATAAAATATCTTTGTGAAGTTGATAAGTTGTATCAAACTATTTAAAAAAATATTTATAAAGTATCTACCAAATTTAATAAATATATAAATAATAAATACACGTTTATTACAAAAATATTAATATATTTTTATATGAGTTGAACTTTAAATTATATGAGGTTGTTTTTTTATTTTTTTGAAATATTATGTTGGTGAAAAATTGTTCATTAACAACAAATAAACAACTACGACAGCGAATTTTGTAACAAATTTTAAAATGTAAACAAAATTTTCAAACATAATTTGAGAATTATTTGATTTTTATTTCAAACTTATTAAAAATTACTTATTTAAAAATTAGGACATTTTCAAAGAATATTTTATATTATGAAGAAATATTTCATTTAACAAAAAAATTGTTGAAATGTGTAAAATTGTGCAGATTTTTAATTTAATTGAATATATTTTTTCTTTTTGCGCTGTTCAATCTCTTGTAATATTTTATTTGTAAACATTAGATTCATGTTTGGTCTTATTAAATTTAAATAACTTTAATAAATGTTGAGCCTCAGAAAAAAATGTTAACATTGTTAAATAATTAAATTAATAACAGAGAATAATTTTTTTTCATTGTTTGATATCTAACATGAAAAACGTATTGAAGTTCATTTGAAAGTCATTTTTAGAATCAGTGAGAGAAAATAACTTGTAATGAAATTTTGTTCAAATTTGAATTTGAATAAAATGCTGAATATTAATAGAATTTTTCATGAAACTATTATTGTGATTCTAACTTTGATATATAATTAATAGTTTTATGTTAATTTAACAGATTCCAATGCTGATTTAATAGAATTTTTATGTAAATTCAGCATGTACATGTCAATATTAAGTATAGAAATAAATTGATCTTGACATTTTCCTTAAACTTACAATATTGGCTTAAATTACACATTTTATATTATTTAAAATTCATATTTTAATTTATGTATCATTTTCAACATTTATATTATAAATTTCGTAATTCTTATTATGAAAATCTATTTACCTCTTTTAATATTATAAATTTTAAAACTTGATAATCTCAAAATTACATTTTAAAAGACAAAAATTATAATAAAATTTAAATCACAAAAAGTTGAAATGTCAAAATAATAAATTTTAACTGAGAAGGAAGGGTTATTTATTACTACAAAATTTATTGAATCATATTTATTTATTTATGCCCATTCGAATACATTATACATTAATTAAAAGATTAATGGATTAACATCGAAATATGTATAAATATTTATATATTAATAACAAATATTAGTACTCTTAAAAATAGGTATTGAATCTTGGAAATTCAGCAGTTTTAGTTTACATCGAATCAATAAATTTAAAGAAAGGTTAACTTATTGATTCTGCTATACTGTTTCGAACTGCAACTTGTAAAAATTTTTGCTCCCAAATGTCTTTAAAGAAGAAAGATTTTATGTGCGAATAACATATATTGATATAACTCGTGTCATTTTGTTAAATAAATATTTACAAATTTATGTTTATTTAAAAATTGGTTTCACGTCATTCAACAATTCGCAACCAAACATTTTATCTGTAAATTTTGTTTAATTTTGAAATCTCTAAAAAAAATCATATTAAAAATTCAATTGTGCATAATTAAACCTGCATATTGTGAAAAACAAAGGCTAAAAAAGCTGAATTGCGATATTTGAAACGGAAATTCGGCTAATATGAGGTTAAGTTTAAAGTACTGTAGAGTAATTACTTTTAATGAAAGACATGGTATTTATTATTCAGATTTCAATACCAATTTTCAGAGATGAAATTCCAATGCTCAAAGTATTACAAATCAGTTAAATAATATTTATAGAATACAAAAATGGCAATATAAACATAATCAAATTGCACAATATTTAATGAACTTATCAATACCACATTGTTTGTCCTAGACATTTGTTGTACATTCAGTATTGTACTTGTTAAAATTATTTATATTAACAGAATGTTATTTATTTACTGATGCGTGATGTATAAATTTTCTCGTATTTCAAGATAACACTGTTTATCTTTATACAAATTTTCATACACTTTAGAATCAAAGGTGATATAAGGACTGTCTTTATGTCTACCATTCAAGAAGGTTGGAATACTGACAAGGACAGAATTTTATGTACTCAAAAAATCGATAACGAAATGAACGCGTTTTATTTATTATAAAATAATTCATCGCGTCATTTAAAAGAAATGCAAGTTAAAAACAATATCACGAGAGGAAATGTAATGTTTCATAAAATCACTGAATTTTAAACGGTCAAGGGAAAGATATTTTCTTTTACTCCTTACCGGATTTTTCTTCATAAAATAACAAAATTAAGAAATAATTAAGCGCAAATGTACGTTAAACTGTTTATAAAAATATAAAAAAGCGTCTTGTTTGAAACAAATCGATTTATAATGAGCGTTTTACACAGTAATTTACCAAATATAATTTATATTAGTAACAATTTTTTAAATCTTTACCATATATTAATTACGAATAATCTAAAGAACGTTGATATTGCTATTTATACTTTGTTATAAATTGGATCTTTGCTTAATTAATTTACATTTTATCAAAGCAAATTTTTTTAACATAAAATTCCATCCTCGGTATCTCAATCTTCTGAGGATAGGAATCCCGTACGTACGAATGGGACGTTACATGGCACTGAACTTTGGTGTGATAAACACAGATTCAGGCACATTCATGAAATAAATTATCACGCGCATGTGGAACACGACAAACATTGCGCGTACATATAATTGCACTTAAAAAGAATACATTTTGATTGATTTCAAAACAGACGAGTGATTAAACTGACCAAAAACAAGGAAAGCGTGTTTGAACTGGGAAATTTTGCAACTTGTATTTCTTTACCGTCCCCACCACTCGGTATGCGTCCGTGTTCGCCGCCGCGGTGTCCGCCCCTGCCCGTCCACCCACGCGCTCCCCGCTTCTTCCAGAACCATCTTGCAGTCGTGCTCCGTACTTGGTATCTTTCTCTCGCGGTGAGCAGTTCAGTAGCCACGAAGCTTCGCTTCGTTACGGGAACGTTGCGCGCGAGTCTCGAGTCTGACCGAGTGACATTTATAATCGAAAAAGAGGCCTGGCTTTCGTCCGCCGTTCTCGACCACGTCGTTGTCTCCCCCCTCCCAGTACGTTCGCACGTCTCGCCCACAGGCGATCCCGCGATCGAATCGCGAACGGCCGAAATATTATGCGCGTTATGCTTCGAAAAGCGTCAGACTCGCTCCGCGGCTCCGCCATCAAATAAACCAGGCCAACGCCAAACAACGTTCATTTAACGAACTCGGAGAGCTTTCACTCTCCAAACTGACGGGCACCTCGACACTGTGCTGTTTGCAGGTAATAAAGCCCGAAAGGCGGCAGCCCCCGTTTTTACCTCAATGCAAGGTTGCCCCTTCCTTTTGCTCCCTCTCTCTCTCCGTTTACGTGAGAGTCTTTTCGAAAACGAGCTCTCATCATTGCCGAGTCCAGTCAGAGACGTCAGTTCTTGTTTCAGTTTCGACGCGACGATCATTTTCGTCGCGCTACGACGAACGCGCAACACTTTTTCTCGTATCGATTCCTAACCTATATATTTATTTGAGTAGTTCCGTTTTGCTAATGACAATTTTTCGGGCGCTGTTGGGTGCAAGAGTTTCAAGTAGTTGTTGAATGAACGGTGAGCGAACATACGTAATTGTGCGTGAGCATATGTATGGGTGGAGAGTGAATGCTTGGTTTCGGCAATGTCATTGTATTAATTAACTTGCTTGTGATTCCAAGGTACTGTCAATAACAGAGTAATTAAAATTTTGTGTTCGACTGGTGGTTTGTTTGCGTTTGTGTTATTTTCACAGTCACTGTAATTTGTATTGTTATAATGTACAAGATAATGTTTAAAACACATACAAGTAAATAGTGTCAAAACATTACAACGAGCCACTTCTAATTTAATAAGTTGTTTATTTTAAATATTTATGAGTTCAAACACATTTTGTTATTCTTTATGATACTGCTTATTATGCTTTTTCGTGCTCGGATGATATTTGTAGTTTGTTGTTTTGTGTGAGAAATAAATATTGAATAATTAGTCATCCTGAATAAACGTTTTTCGTTAAAAACATTATATTTGTCAAATAAGTGTAATATGTGAGAATGTGTTTCAAGTGTCAAAGAAAGTGAAATGATTTGTAATTGTATGTCATGTATTTAAGAATGAATTATACGTTTTATAATAAAGTATATCTCATTATTTTTGCAAGAGTACATCAGTATTTCAAGTATTGATATTTTCTTCTAACAATGTTTTATAAATATTATTTTACAGAATGAAATATTCGATGATAAAACATGCATAATTATAATACAATTACAAACTATGTAAACTGAAATATTATATATTAATTAAAAATAACAAATTGATATTGCATTATGTTGAAAGATTGTATTTAATTTATTAGTTGATATATCACATTGTGTCATAAATATAATTAATTGTCAATTAAAATTCTTAGACATAGTAACCACAAAAATCATGAAAGTATTATAATTATTAATTTATTACATATTTAAATAAATAATTAATTTTAATAACTTTTGTTTTTATTACAGAAAATAAAAGTGGGTATGGTATATCTGACAGGCTCTTGGGGTATGGGAGAAGCAGAAACACAGTGCCGTAGCACCAATTCATCCCCGGTCGCTTCTTCCTTTCTTCAGGATAATGCTGAAGAAGTTGCTCTTCATCCGCTTAACAACCAGGTAATATTTTGTATGAAATAATAATTTGTTCATTTGTTTTAGGAGAACCAGTATGAAGATGGAGAGCTTTTATCCTAAAGGAGCTCACTACATTACAGAAAAGACAAACGTTTTGTTCGAAAGTGTCTAATACTGTGAAATTATATTATATTTGTAATTTATAATTTGTATGTAAAGATTATATTTCGTGGAACTGAAAATCCTTTAGTTTTTAACTGATTATTAATCTTTCATAGTTGTGCAATTTTTAAAATTCTGCACTATGAATGATATATCATTTACAATTATAAATTACTATTTCTAGAAAAAGAAATTTGGACAATAAATTTGCTCTTCTAATTTTGATTGTGTATTTTTATAATTTTGATGAATTGTGGTTATTTTTATGTAAAATTTATTTAATGATTTTAAAGTTACTCTGACTTGGACTAATATTATGGCTTATATATGTACTTTTAAATTGCATAACACGCACAAATTATTATTAAATTATTAAAACTATTAGTCAAGAATTTTGTTTATTTAATTAAATAATTGAAATCATGTAAGTTAAATGTTATAAATTTAAATTTTTTGCTTTTTTGAATTGATGAATTAATTTATATTAAAAGTGATAATTGTAATTATAAAGTCATGTTTATTACATAAATTCTTATAAAATGTTTTTGAAATATTTATATTACGGAAATAATTTTTTCTTTGAAACATCATTATTTTTTATTTGCTTATTATGTATGTTTCAGGTATTAGACGTTTTCATTTTATTTGTGATTGAAACGTTTTTTTATACGATTATTTTATAGTTGTGCGTTTAGTTTGTAAGTATTATATTTTGTCAGCGAATTCTGTATTATTCTTTTGTTGAGAATAATAAATATTTATATTTGTTCAGAATTAAATATTTCAATGGCTAAATGTCCCAGAAGATCCTAATTAGACGTAAAAAGTGTATTTTTATTTTAAAAATACACTCCAAATTAACATCGTAAGGGTTGTTCTATTAACATAAAATGATGTATCATTATATTATACGAAATAGAACTGTTAATCATTAAAAACTTGAAAAGTGCAATGCCATTACAAGTTCGGTATTTTTAACAAACGTTCAATTAATTAAACGTTAATTGCACGAGGTGACGTTAACATATTTTAAACGATAATTTCACATGTCAATTTTACAATTTAATTACAACTAATTCTCAGACGTTTTATTTGTCCGAATGAATGTTTTAATTAATAGTAAATTTTGTTAACTTATTTGCATCATTCATTATAATTCATATATCAGTACGAAAGGCGCAGTTTTGATTGAAGCAGAACGCATGAACAATAACAAAATACATGGAACACGGAGACTTTATTTGACCTGCATTAAAAAAATAAAGTATAACGGTATCCGGCTGATGCTATCCAGAGGAAAGTTTTATGAATCATCTTCATGCGTGTGAAGCGACGCTTTTGTTGCCACGAAACAAAGTCTCGCTTTGTCCCTATAAAAGTGACGAATTAAAAAGCGCGCCGCTGATTGTTATTTTTGCTCACTTTTTTTATTAACTTTGGAGTCAATTGTTTCAAATGTCCGCAACGTTATCAACGCTGTATGACACGCTCTCAGAAAACACTTTGCAAGGTCGTTTTCAGCGAAAATGCGTCTTCCATTAAAGTATTCAGCGTAAGTCAATAATCATTTTTGGGGTCTCATTAACCTTAAGATAACAAAATTATAATGCCATATCAAATCAGTTTTAATTTGTACAATTGCACATGAGTTTTCTTTGCCAGGCCATTGATTTCCGCAAGCATTCGTGCAAACGAATCGCACAAACGTGTCATAAATGAAACGAAAGTCGCTGCAACTGACCACTGTAACAATCTAATCTAATCTGTTTTAATATCAGGTCGGTGGACATACGCGATTATTGCTCCTCAACCCGAATACAATTTGCAAGCCATTGAACTGCAGAGAGCTTGACTTCTACAAAAACATTCCACAAGATATACAAATGTTTGTCCCCAAATTCAAAGGTAAGCCAATGTTCCAATCTAGCCTAAGTAACAACTAAGGTATAACGAGGTCTATAAAGCACGTGGACACGCTTAGTTATTATTTGATTATTCGTTACTGTTGATCATCTCTTCATTTATCGTTTATTCATTTACTTATACTTATTATTTAACTTGGTTCATTCTGCTTACACACCGAGACATCGCTTCCTACGATCGTTCACATTACGCTCGATTTTTTTGTTCATCCGATAACACTCTCTCTCTCTCTCTCTCTCTCTCTCTCTCTCTCTCTCTCCCCCCTTTCTCTTTTTGATTAATCAAATTTAACACACTGCGATTAAGCGATTCTTTGTCCGCCGGTGTTTACTATTATGCAATGTCTTATCAGGAACAACAAAATCGAAGTTCATGTGTCGAGTCGTTGCTGTTATTATGTTTTTACATCCACTTTGTCCTTTCCTTTTTCAACTTTTCTCTCTTTCGTTTCTTTGTTTTTATCTCTTCCACCCTCACCCTATCCCATAATCCTACTCAAATGCATGTTTTGACTCCCAATCCTTATCATTAGCAAATATCGGGTCAAAATAACGAAACACGCATTAGACAAGAAGATTTTAATAATCGTTATCAAAATTGCCAGTCATTTTTCCACAGGTGTTTCTTTTTTCATCGACAAAGATAAGTACTTATGCTTACAGATTACGATTTTGTCGGGCGATAATGACGAATGTTGTTCAATCGGCTCGCTCGTTTTGCGTTACACGCTCCGGGCTGATTGATCGTGCTTCGCGTTTTATCGTAGGGACAATAGCTCACCACGCACGTGCGATTCATGTCATACGCAACACGTTTTTAACGGGTGCGATGATAGATAGGTGCATTGAGTCGAAGAACGGGCATCGGAATGCGAGTAATTGGTGCCTATTGAATCAATTGATTTTCATTGCACCAGATCGGGTATGCTGGAAAAACAGTTTCGATGTGCCGAATGTAGTTTTCTAGCACTCGCTAAAACGATTCGCGCTAAATCGAAAATGAAGCGGTAGCATTTTTTTTCAGATCAGTTGGGATCCGATTCTAAAGAGCGAACTGTTTTTCTAGTGGGCTGATCTTTGTCACGGCCTTGCTGTGTACAACCATGCTTGTCAGGGTGATATTTTTTTTCATTTGGTTTTTGATCATTTTATTGGTTGTTATTTATATAATTAGTACTTTAAAATTCATGAGTCAAAAATTATAATTATGAAAATAGTGATTATAATGTTTGATTATATGGTGCAATTAAAAATTACAAGAAAAAAGGAACAGAATGATAATAGAATTTCTTTTGGATGTAAAATTACACTGGGAAGATTAATGTTTACAAATTATATCAAAATAAAAAATTGTCAATAACTAATGGAATTATATGAACTTATTTTGACACGTTAATCTAGGATGATAAGAGAATTGAATAAAACTTACATTTTTGAAGTGCAACTTATTACAATTATTATTAAAGTATTTTGTTTCATTAAAACATATAAATGTTTTTAATTAACATGTTTTTTTTTGTTTTTATTTTAAATATGATTTACATAAAAATGCTCTTATTACATTTTTCTACAATTCTGTAATAGTTTTAATTTAAACATTTGTTTGATTATTCAATTACTGAGAAAAACTCTATCTTGAGTCAACAAAAATTTTTAATACTTTACTCAGAGGAAAATTTTAATTGTAATAATGAATTGATTTTATTAATTTTGTGAATAACTAAAATATATATTTAATATAAATAAGAAATAATTATGTTGGCTGAGAAAACTGATTTTTTTATCGAAAGTATTAAGACACGTATTTTCCTAATTATAAAAAGTAGTTGGGTTTAGATTTATATATATAGTATTTAGATTTATAATTATATTATTTGAAAGACTTAAATATTTTTAACGAGAATGTTTTAATATACGTATAATTTTCATTTGAAAGAAACAGCGAGAAATGTACTTTATTTAATATTTATGTTTTGACTGACATATTTTAAAAACCAGATTATTATGATAATAAAGCTGGTAATATTTTATTTCAATTAAAAATAATTCACAAAAACGTGAATATTTTCTTTAAGGTGAATTTAAAAAAATGTGGAAAAAAAATGTAATTTTTTTGACCATAATTGCAGATATTTCAAGGTACTCTCAGTTTTTATAAGATTTAACGCAATTACAGTAGTGTAATAAATATTAACTTTGATTACATAATTAATATGTGTATATAGTCACAATTAATTATTGAAGTATTCTAAAACTTCTGGTAAAAGAAGCATATGTGATTAATACATATGGGAATCTTTATTACTAGTTTAAAAAGTACTATATATTCTTTTAGTAATAAAAATGCGTGTTTTTTAAAATATACTCCAACGCGGAAATCTCGATCGTAAAATTCTTTATGCAATAATTAATATCACAAAAATGGAATATGCTTTTTGTATTAAAATTATACAATATTATGCATAAAAATTTCTAAACTTTTATATAAAGTAGTCTTTTATTATTCGTTCTCAATAAAGACTGATTATTATCGGTTTTCAATGTTCAGCTTATGCATAATTTATGTCATTTTCTATTTAATAAAAAGAGATTTTAAATTATCAGTATATTTGAAAGTATACAAAATATTTTATTAAAACGTAGATCCCGCAAGTTATCATCAATCAATACCATTTGTTTTCACTTATTCAATTAAATTTTTATTACAAATGAAATGTTTAATTTTATAAACACTTTTTCTTTTCTCGAATGTTTGCAATATCCGTCATGATTTTTGATAATATAGATTTGCGATACTCGTCATGACGTAAACAAGCTCATGTTTTGTTTAATAAAAATGCAATTCGTTGAAGCGCGAGACATAAAATTGAAATGAATGAGTTCCGTCTTGAATACATTCCTAATCTAAAGAATTTTACAGTGATGCTCTTTTTGTATACGATATCCAATCAGTAATGTTTAATTGATCTTTCTTGATTCTAAGTCGACTGGTATTAAACACTATATTAATTTTGATTTGACAAAATGAATTCGTTTAAAGTACAAAAATATTATTTAACCATGATTTCTATGTATCCTTTGTCGCTTTATTTATAATTATTTGCTCCATTATTTATCAAGATGAAGTTTGTATTAATTTAATGTTCAAAGTTCATTATTCATCGATGGCATTTTATCAGAATTCGCTAACTGAATTATTGCTTTTGATTTAAAGCAACAGCAGACCCGTTGAATTATATACCAAAGGATATTTCTGTACTGTGAAATAATTTACATTGATTTAATGACTAATACATTTTTTTCACTCGAATGATATAACTATAGCTGGTTTCCTGTATAATGAGTCACCGAAAAAGCAATTGCAAAATACGCTTCTAAAAACTTATTCTAGATTGTTCACTTGCACAATTATTTTCTTACGTTTGGTCAGAGGTGCAACGAAAATAAACAATTTATTATGAATTATGCAATGCCGTTAATTCAACGTTACGACGTTGCGCGTGTCAAAGTTGTTTCCATTTACGATGAATTTACACTGAAATTTGTTAATCGCGCAAAAGATCAATTCACCAAATGAGTCACCCTGTAACAAGTATGAGATTGTTATCTAACACAACATAATTGAAAAAGTTGCATGTTAGGAAGTTTACGATTTTATGGACCTGAATATAATTAAAGGCGTTTTTATTATTTGCATTGCCAGCGATTGTTAAGAAACAATTGTATAAATAAAATAAAACGATTCGAGGTGTCATGCTGTATTATTTTGACGAAGCTAGTTAAATATATTTTTAAAGCGCTACTTTCATCGTTGCTCAACTGGGAAAAAATTGCACTTGTACATCTTAATAACTCTTTTTATCATTCGCCAAACCTGAACTAAAACGTTAGAAATAATGTTTACGTTTTTAACATGCAACCAAAAGTATCGAGAACATTGCGTTAACTTAGGCGAGGGAAACTTTAACGCAAATTTTGCCGTAGTCCTGTTTAAACTGCTAAGCGTTGTTTAATTGCAGAAGCGTTATGATTTTACATAAAGCATAACTTGCTCGAATAAGACTTTGACAAATAAATGACGTGGAACAGTCGCGTGCTTGCTGCAAAATTGGTCAAAAAAAGTTTGCCTTAGTTCAGGACACTCTTGTCATTCATTGTCGTTTCCTCTCTGCTCGCTCGAAGTTAGGAACAAACAATCGTACTAGCTCTTTGACAGTCATTGAAAATTCCTGGTTTTTTTTCTCATAAAAAAATGTTGCATCCTTTCTTTGGCCGGTGATTAAACTGCTCGTCGGTTTGATCATAGCGTTAATCGATCGACAAACCGTTTAATCGGCTCAAGCGATCCTCAAAGAAACAAATTTTGTGTGCCAAAAGTTGTTTTCCCGGTGACACATTTTTTGTAAAAAGACTTACTTTTCTTTGACTGTAAAAGGGTTAACGAAATCGCGAAATTTGCCAAAGTAAGCCTGTTAAGTCGAGTGAAAATCATCCGCCGAAGAAGTTGAAAATATTCTGAAACGTTTTGAAATGAGCTCACGTTGCAACGCTGTTGTCAATTAACACGAGTATTTGTTTTACATATTTGTTGTTAAACCAATCAACGCGATTGATCTTTTAGGCATGGATTTTGGAATGCCGAGTAAATCAAGAGTTATGAAAACGTTAAGAAAAATTGGACAATGCAATTGTTAACGAACTGTTGTAAATTGTCGGTGAAACGAATCGTTGATGCGCTTGACAATTGTTTTTATCAGCATGAACAATCGTGTCGATAAAAATATACATGATAATGACGAATTAACGAATTTAAACGAAATGATTACAGCTCGAATGTTGACGGTTTCAAAGAGTTTAAGAATCCAAGTTACTTGTTCGGTGTATAATATTCGCTGGACGTTCTAGAAAGTTATGATCATAGTATGAAAGATGAATGCATCGAATCGCAACGTAATGATTGTGTCTAGCAAAAAACGTTTTCTTTTAAGTCTCCCCAGAGCCGATAGTCACAAGGATTCGTGTCTGGGAATCGAGGCATGGCCTGCTCGCAGACCCACTAGTGCTCTGAACACATTCCATTTGCTTCTCCTTGGCCAATGCTCGGGGTTTGTATTTTGTTGCTGATCACCAATATATTCCACCATTGAGATACTAGTTCTCCGAAAATCAGAATTGTTCTCGACGTGAACGAGTGTCTCGAAAACCGATAATTACGCATTATTCATTTCAAAATTGACTTTTTCAATATATTATTTTTGAATCACAAACAACATTCATTTTTCATGTGCTAGGCTCACGTAATCCGTATTTTGTACAGCGTTCAGAATCGCAAATCCTTTTATTTTTTTTTATATTTTTTTCTCTCTTTTTTTTCTTTTTGAATTACGTTTTGTTTTGTTCATTAAGAACTTGCTACTGTAATTGTACGATTTATACAAAAGTGAGAACAATTCTTGCTCAAGGTGAAACTCAAGGTGAACAATTGATTGGCATTTTTTAAATGCCATAAACAAAAGAATTATTTTAACAACTGGAGAACAATTTTGCGCGTTACCTTTGTAATGCGGTCTGCCAAAAATATTTTTGTTCAGTTCTAATAAGTTGTTCTTCGGTAATTTGAATTAAAATTAACGAAGTAAAGTCAGTCAAACATTTTTTTTTCTTTTTGTGACACTGATAACGAGTCAGGCGAAAAGTTAATGATTACGTGAGTAAAGTTAGTTTTTTTTGTTAATATATACATATATATATATATATATATATATATATGTATGTATGTATATATATAATACGTGTAACAAGTGACTTAGGCGTATGAATTTTTTTTGTTTACCAAGAGGAAATGATTAATGTCAAAAAATATAACCGCGACTGATATTTCTGAAAAAAAAGATAAAACGACTGTAACTTTAGCGACGGTATTACTAATTGTATATTTCACCAACTTGGTACGTGTTTCAGGTGTTATGCAGGCGTCGAGCAGCAGTGGCAGTAAACTCGAGAAACGGTACAGTCCTAGTTTCAGGGATCAGGAAACGCGTTCGGCAAAGAGTACAACGAAGAGAAAGCGTGACGATGTGCTTCGGTAAGATGTTTTTGTTTGTTCTTCGTCAAGGATTTAATTAAAGGATAATAAACTAACTGCTACCTACTTGTTCGCAGAATGAAAATACACCGCAAAAATAGTTCCTTTGATGTTTCAAAATCCGGAACGCATTTGGATATTGCATCGAATAAACAATGTATCCTTTTTTACAAATAAATGATCGTAATGAGAAGAATATTGTTTTAAAGCTCGTATTTATGAAAGCATATGAGTCAATCAAATTAAACGATTCTAAGTGTGGTAGGCGTTTGTTGTTATTTATAAACTTTAGAAGTATTATTTTTTTTAAATTTATTACTTTTTATGTAATGTTTTCGTTATTAGTAATTTTGTATAACTAAACGACTGTTTATTTAGACAAATATTATTTTCTTGTTAAAAATATAGCAATGAAAAGTAAGATGCTAATTTAAACCTTCTATTTAAACAATATGTCGATTAAGAAAACTTTGTATGTAATTTGAAGTATTATGACAATTTTAAGCAGATCTTCGTTTAGTATTTATGTACATCAAAATTATGTTTAATTTTATATTTCCTTGTTATAATAATTATACATAACAAATTAAGTACTTATATAAAAACTATACTGTACAAATAATTAAAAAGTGTTAAATTCAAAGAAAAAAAATTAAGAACAAAGATTTTTAAAGTTAATGCATATTTTGGTTTTGAAGTCGATAAACAAGACAATTTAAATTAATCGGAAAATAAAATTTAAATTATGAGTAATTCATTATTTTTTTAAACAAAATTTGATTAATTATTGAATCTGTATTGTTTTCTTAATGTCGTACTATACAGATTTTTTGTTATTGGAAAATATAACATTTCAATACACGCACCCGTGTATACTAGATTTAAAAATGGGTACCAGACAGCATGGAGACGATGCATCTGCTGAGAAGCGTAACAAACAAATTGCCAAGTGTGCAGCAAGTACATCGGCTTCATTAGGCGTTCGATTATGTGGAATGCAGGTGAATAACTATGCATGATAATTGTATATCATCGTGTTATAACTATGATAATTATATTATTAAATCTTTTTTAAATATGACTTTTTTAACTTATTTATTATTTAATCACTTAAAAAATTATTATAGAAGCACATAATAAAAGTATTATAATTTATTTGATAATTTTAATTTACTACATACTGATTTTTTCCCACCTTTATTGCTACATTTTTTTGTATAAAATATGTGCGAGTCTTAATAAGAGTAAAAAATGTCTATTTTGTAAAACAAGTAGTTACTCAATTCTTCGCATATCTTATATCCAAGAACTTGTTTGAAAAATAATTTGAAAACTGATAATAATGTATCATTCATAGGTTTATCAAGCGGATACGGAATATTATGTGAAACGAGACAAATATTGGGGTAGAGAGTTGAACGAAGAAGGTTTTAAAGCAGCATTACACCGGTTTTTCCACAACGGGTTCTGTTTGCGAACTTCCGTCATACAAACAGTAATTGCACGCTTAGACCAACTACGTCGAGCAATAGAAAGACAAAGTAGTTATAGGTTCTATTCGTGGTAAGTAATATTCATTTTCTCATCTTTAGCATGTTCAAAATAAAGTTTAGTCTTCTATTTCCTGAATTTGGTAATATTTACGTTCTTATATAAAATTTTAAAGGCAATATTTTCTGATTCGAAAATAATCTTTTAAAATAAATAATACACTTTATTCGATGCTTTCAATATTGAAAATTTAATGTTTAAGTAAAAGTATTATTCATACTGATTTATAGTTCATTAGAAATTATTTTTTTAGAAGTTGTAATTCTTTGAATGGCTTATTAAAAAAATTGTATGTCAATAATTTTGCAGAAATTACTTACAAAATTAATTGTGCGTATACGTATATAAATAATTAATAGATAAATAAATAAATGGATTTGTTTACATTCAAAATAAAATATAGTAAAGAAATTTTTAAGTAAAATAAAATTAAAATACATTGTAATGATCTATTAAATTCTAGCAACACACACAAAAAAGATATAAATTCAGTATATATATATATATATATATAATCTACTAGAACATAAAAATAGTTGGAAGAAATCTAAATTTTGTTACACATGTTAGGAAAAATATTATACACAATTTGTGCAAAATTTAACGACTTTAAAGAAACATTATGGTAGCACATTTAGAATCTTCATTTACTACTACTGCACAGTAAACTTTGTAAATACGAACAAATACTTAATAAGGATTTAAGATTATTATAATACAACAATATAAATAATTATAAGGAAAGATAATTAAATATATCATATCTAAGAAAATATATTTCCCGAACACGATGTCTTAATGTAATGCATTAATTATTTATTATTATATTAAAATATTTTACAATATTCTAAAAAAAACACATTCATTAAAAAAGTTGTTTTTTTTTTTTTTTTTTATTAGTATATGTTATTTTAGTTCAAACGTGGGAAAAAATCAAAAGATGTATTTTTCGGATAACAAATTACATGGGTTTCTTTAGATTAAGGGGTTTCAACATCTGTGTGAGTAAGAAAATAAACAAAACATATAGTTTTTTATGAATCTACTAATTATTTTAAATTTTTTAAAAAATAGGTATGTTTTTTTTTAATATTATTTTATTTATCTTATTTTTATATATCTTATAAATTTTTACAAAA
>JABFOX010000396.1:0-13068 GCA_022817665.1 Axea sp. ZL-2020
TTTTGCGACTCACTAAATCTACGCAGATCAATTGTTAATTATCGCAAGAATAATCGCATTGTTCAACAGAATCACGTTTTTCGCGAAAAGTTCCGCACAAGTGTGGTGATTCGAAAGGAAAAAAAAAAAAAAAAAAAAAAAAAAAAAAAAAAAAAAAAAAAAAAAAAAAAAAAAAAAAAAAAAAAAAAAAAAACAAAAAAAAAAAAAAAAAAAAATAAAAAAAAAAAAAAAATAAAAAAAAAATAAAAAAATAAAAAAAAAAAAAAAAAAAAAAAAAAAAAAAAAAAAAAAAAAAAAAAAAAAAAAAAAAAAAAAAAAAACGATAATTGAATCTCGAAAAAATTTCCTTGAACCCTTGCTTTTATTCTCCGTAATTTTATTGAGCTAAACTTTGAATTAACGAAGATCAATTCTACAATCTAGATAAATTTTACATAATTACATGCAAATTGAGTAAACTTTCTTGAATTTACGTAAAATTGAATTTAATTTATAACCATTCAATATTGAAGTCTCTGTCATTTTGAAAGATTTGCTTCTTATTTTCTAACTGAAGAAAAAAAAAAATTTATAAACCTTATAATCATTCAATGAAAACTTGATATAAATAAGTTTCACACCAGTGAACCGTATCCGATAATCTTGCCAGCTCATTCAGATATCAAAAATATATTCACGTAAATTGGGTTCATTAAAAAAGTATACAAGAAACAATTTATTGTTAATTTTAATTGAAAATGAAGTATCTTCAGTCAAAAATGAGAACAAGCACATCGATCGAGTAAAAACGATAAGTATCTAATGTACATTGTCGCGGATATCACTGTAGATTTTAAAGAACGAAAGTATGCCCGCTGCCACTTTGTACGATTAGAGGTTTTGAAATGAAGAAGAAACAAACATTGAGTGTAGGATAAAAAATTATTTGTATGCTCAACCGCACAAAAAGTAAGCAATCAAGCTAATGTTAGACTGTCGCTCATTATACCAAATAACTGTTTCATTTAAATACTGGGTTTCTTAAATGAAATCGTCAACTTAAATATTATATAACAATAATCAATTTGCACTTCAAGATTATTATTAAATGTAAGAACTAAACAATTTCGCTTCTTATGTCAGTTCTTCTACTTTTCTTTATTATGGATAAATTTTAAGAAGATATTAATACATATTATAAAAGAATCAATGATTAAAAAAAGAACGACTTTTTTATTGAAATCTTGAACCTTTCGATAGAAATATGAAAAAAATACGTTATAAAAAATAGTTAAAACATTAAAAATTATAGATTATTATATATCATTTATAAACAAATATGCAAAAAAGTACAGTTATAAAAAAGATTATGCATGGACAAATTTTTATTGAAATGTAATTATTAATTATTTTTCTGTTAGTCTAGTTCCGAATTTCAATCAGAATTAGCGAAGAGAGGAGTCACAGTATCACGATTCTCAACGCAAACATACGACGCAGTATGGGCTATGGCCCTTGCTTTGAATAAAACTGAAGTGGACCTTAATGTAAAAAATATTAGTATGGCCTTTTACACTCATGCAAGACAAGACCTGGCTTACCACCTTATTGAACAACTCAGAAGATTGCATTTTATTGGAGTCTCGGTAAAACTCATTATTATCACTTTTCTTTTCCTTTTGTTCTTTTTCAGATTAACTTTTTAATATCATTAATGTTTCGACATTACAATGCTGTGAAATTGGAAAGAATATTAAACGTTGGAAAATTGTTATAATCTTAATAACGTTTATTATCGTTATAATTTGAGACCAATATCTAGAATTCCGTTGTTCAAAATATCAAATTTAATTGTCTACCAAAAGATTAAAATATACTACAATACAAATATAATGCACTACAACTTGTACAAATATTATTTTTCATTAAATTATAGGGTCCTCTCTCGTTCAATGGAGCAGACCGTATTGGAATAACATCGTTTCATCAAATGCATGGTGAGTAATATTTACAGATATAACTAAATTTATGTGGTGTTTGGACTTTCAATTAAATATTTTGAATTTCGTTTCATGTAATATAAATTAATCAAGGTAAAAAATTATTGTGCAGATGCGTGGACTATACTGAGTATAATGACACTGAAGTATTGGAAATTAGAGAGAATTAAAAAAAAATTAATAGACATAATAACTAAAAATGTACGAGTCATATAAAAAAATCCACACTTTACGTAAAATGTAAAATCTTAATTTTTGATTCTGAAACTTGTTAAATCGATTATTTTTTTAAACAAAAATAATCATGGCAATAATAAAATATTGATTTCTTCATCATAATTTTCAATGAAAAATTCATGTTTTAAAATTAAAATCGTAATAACTAATAATTATTTACTGATTTTTTTTATATATATAATAATAATTGTTTTTATTTTATAATTTTTTATGAATGAATTATTAGTTATCACAACTTTAAGTTTAAATACATTGAATTTTTATTAAAAAATTATGATGAAATCATGGTTTTATTATTTGTTTTTCTTAAAAAGCAATAATCGATTTAATAAAATTCAAAGTAAATAGATATGATTTTGCATTCTATATTATGTGTAATTTTGTTTGCTTGTTTGTTTATTTTTTTAAGTGATTTATACATTTTTGATTTTCAGTTCTATTCCTACGATTTACAAAATATTTGTACAGTCATTCACGTACAAGTTTTCTTATTAGATCTGAATTTTAAATTTTTAATGAAATTGTAAGACGTTTTTAATCATATATAACTTTGCTTATTGATTTCTGGTAATAAAATTTGTAAGTTAAGTTAATATGTAACATTGTACTGATTTGACCATTTTCTGCATGCCATTACGATGTCAACGTTACATAATTATACTTGATAGCTGTTTATCAAAAGTAAGAAACAAGAAAAAAATTATCAAAAATATTCGAATCTTAATGGCTCTCATATAAACTTATATAAAATGCACCTTTATATAAACTTTTCGTTATATAAAGTTATGAGCAAATAATCTGCTTCTTAAATGTAAACGTATTTAATGTAATAGCATAAATAGGTAGATTTTCTTAAAATTTTATAATATTTAAGTATTTTTTATATCAATATTCTATTAGTTTTTAAATAAATGCTTATGTGAGATGAAAATGAATGAAAATGAAATACAGTGAATTGCAATTTTGCTTCATATAATTTTGAAATAATTTTCGCAAGCTGCAATAAAATTTGTTTGAGTAATTTTGTTGCTGATTGAGACATATGATTTTATTTTACACACTTTTTCTATAAAACGTTTTGCAGCCGTTAAACAGATATTTTCATTTGATTACATACGTAGCAAGAAAACGCCAAATTGAAAGTGATGTATTTCAGTATTAAATCTTTCACAGAATTCGAACCAATTCAATATAATTTGAACCAACGATAAATCTGCGTGCTTTTTAATATTAATTTTTCGTGTTTAATCTGTTATTCCATTAGTAAAAATTGACAACGCTTAAATAATTTTAATGATTTACACAAATGTACTTTTTATAGTTCCTTAATTTCTAACATAAAAATTCTCATGACTGAATTTTGTCTTCAGTTTTATATTTTTACACTTTTTTCCTATTTATATATATACACACACATATTTATATATATTGCAACATAATTATTACTCTACCTACATAATTGTTCTAAAGATGTATGATTTTTATTATAAATGTACAATTTAATTCAGATAATCAAATAAGTGGAAAAGTAAGCATGATGAATACATTTGGAATAAAAATTATTTCACGAAAGTGGTGATGAAACGATGAACAACTTGAAAATCTTAAATGCAATCGTCATTATATTAGTAGTGACTTAACCGTCGTTAATTTTGATTTCAGGTTACAAGATATGTCATAAAATATTTAAAGCTATTATGCATTATCAATGTACAGATAAATGAAATCCTATACTTACCAATGTTCTCTAAAAGTCTATTCTACCAATAGACTTTTTTTAAACAATGACTTTTTGATTTTTTTTCTTTTGGTAATTTAAAAAGTTGATAAAAATTGAACGATTGAAGGAAGGAACAGAAATTCAAAAAAGCCAGACTCGTTGAAATCCGCATGAAAAATCTACAGTCATTCTGTTTAATCCATATAGATTAAAAGTGGAACTACCTGAATTCGATTTGGATTACAAAATGATATTTCTTACTTAGCGCATTTGATTCCAAGTGGAAATAAGATCGAATGTCTCTAGATTTCAGAAAAACTTGGTGCACAATTTACCTGAATATTATGGAAAACTAGTTAAGCATACTAAATGCGGATATGATTTAAATTTTATGTAGATTTAACGTGATAAAGACAAAATTGTTTTTTATATGTAAACTTTTCAATAATTATTTATTTTTAGTTGAAATCTGTCTGCATATATCGATATATTTATGTATGCACACATACATATGATATATTAGTTATAAATTTGTGAGTATGTCATACACTTTTATTGCACATGTGCAGATAACAAGTATGCGTATTAACGTATGCTCGGAAATGAGGATGCATCACTAAACTGTATCATATCTCTATCTAAAATAATCATGTCATATTTTATATAAAATTTGTTATAAATTTTACTCTGTAATTTGATATGTAATTTTTTGAAATATTAATATATAATAATTTGTAAATATAACTTTAGATCGCATTCAGAATTAACAGAAGATTTATATCTCTGATATAAAATATATATTTCAATTTTAAATATAACACGATATCGCAAAGAAGATTTTATATTACGTACACACCAGTTCTTATATCAGATGTATATCAAAACATTATAAGACGTGATAATATATTGAATTTATTTATTTTATTGCACTGATATAAAATTTGACTTGGCCTCTAATACGAGTTCAAATATTCAACTGTTAGAGTTAATATCAGATCTAAAATAAAATCAATATTTAATATACAGTTCAAAAACTGTTTAGCCTATTAAAAAGTTCGCTATAATTTTATACTATCTTTCCACTTTTTTATCTATTTTATTTTTTTATTTTGATTTATTTATTTTTTTTTTCATTAAAATTTATTGCAAATCTATGTCTGGTGTTCATTAATTATTTAAAATTAGATTGATATTTCATATTTTTGACATTTCTCTTAAGTAAACAGTTACCGCTTTTTTCTGTTAACTTTAATATATTTTAATGTAATGGTCGTAATGTTTTAAAAAGTACAAATTGTTCATCAGTTTTTAAATGTGTTTTCTATTTTGTTAAACACTTTAAATTATAGTAAGCATATAAACTTAGAATATGTGTTAACGGATATAGAAAAAATGTAAACAACACGATTATGCAAATTTTTAAAGAATTATTCTCAATGTACACATCCGGAATATCTTAAAACAAATTTCACATATTCTTAAATTTAACACAATAATATATGTCTTAAAAAAAAATTCATTTATGAAATCCGCATAAAAGTTACGTCAGGATTTTCAGAGTGCATTCTAAAGGAAACCGAATAAAAATAATGATTGTTTTATTGACTTGTTATGTTTTGTTTCAAGAGGTGTGTTTAATTTTATATCATATTAAATGTACAGAAACTCAGTAAATTATGATGCGAAGTAATTAAATAAAATTTAATCCCACTGACGATAAAAAATAAAAATGTTTCGATAAAAATAAATACAAACTTTAAGCTCATATATTTTTTTAATTGCAAACTTCATTATGAGTTAATAATATTACGACGATTCATTAATTTAATGAATAATATCACGGCCCTAATTTTATTCAATTTTAACGTGTTATTATCGTACGCTGAAGTAATGTTGATATGCATTGCAAGCAAATACAATTTCGTGCGAAACGATGTCATTCGTTATACCAATGGAACAGTGATCGAATGATTTCATTTGTGAGATTCCATTGTAAAGTTCATGGCGTTTATTGTTACGCTGAAAAGAAATGACAACTAGTTCTGCATAACTTACGAATCAAATTTTTGCATTGAGAGTGTTATTTTACCATTAACAATAGAAATCAACATTATTCGATATTTTTAAATTTATAAATTAGACATCTTTTGAGTTGACCAAAACTATAAAATTATTTTAAAACAATCTGCTAAATATCATGACATTTAAGATATTTTTACAACGTGGATTTTAGATGAAACTATAGTTTTAGTTTATTTACACAATTTAATTATTATACGAATCTGAAATTTGATCATAATTATTTCCTTTGATAATTTCAGTTAATTAGTTTCAGATTAATGAAATTTGGTCCGATTGCATGAATATTATCCTGAAAGTTAAAGGATGAAAATTTGCTGCGTTGTTTGAACAATAGATAAAAGAAGAATTTGCTAAAGATAACTGGAAATGCAATACTAAAATAATAAATACGCAAACAAGTAATATTCGGTAAATAACGAAAAATGAGATCATAAAATTAATTCCATACTAATGAAAATTCATAATTATTTACATTGAAAAGGTATTCGTATAATACGGATTTATAATAATTCGCTTATCTTATATTAAAAGATTCTTTAGTTGTTTACGAAGTCACACTTCTACAAAAAGAAATGGTTTTGTAACATTTGATATAAAATAAAATATCTTGATAATAAAAACTTAATTTGTATGAAAAAAAAACAAGAAATATTGCAACATAAAAAGACTTTATTACTGTATGAAATTGAAATTGATAATGATATGCTTTTGATTTCATATAATCATGTGAACCAATTTTAATTCTAAATTTGTAGCATTATTATATTTATTTGCAAGAAAAACCATATTAGTAATCATTATGTAATCAAATAATGTGTATCATAATTTCGGTTATATTTTAATCACGGTGGTGATTTTAAAAATAAAAACAATTATTAACATTTAGCAATTAATAATTTTCAGAAAGAAATTATTACAAGCTACTCAAATATTGAATATTTTTTTATCACAGAAATATTTCGTTAGATTGTATTATTGTAATCAGAACGTCATCAGAGTTTCATAATAATTATTTGAAAACACGTGAATCATAGTTATTTTTTAGAGCAGAGTTATTATGAACGAACATATTTAAAATAGCAAAATTATATAAATAATTACAGACATAAAATTCATGACCATTGTATGAATGGAATTATAAGAAACTGTATTCAAAGTTTATCTTAATGACAATAAAATATGGTCATGAAAATTATATTTAATAAAGAACTTCCCGTTGTTGATGAGTTAGTTTTATCAGCCAAATATTTGTAATTCTATCATACTCAACTAAACAAGTAATACGGAAATGCATACTTTTTCGAGCAATCACTTAAATTTTATGTTTAAATGTATCAATGAATAAATATAAAAAATACAAAATAAGTTTTAAGAAATCTTCGTTCAAACTATTCCAAATTACCTTAACTTTTATTCTATAAAAGAAAACTAAATAAATATTTAATAATACATAAGTAAAAATTTCTTAACTTCAGAAGAACAAAATATGAAACTTTATGTACTTCGTTATTTTAGCCTGCTTCAGTAATTGTAGAATGTCTTTTACGGAAAAAAGTTCAATCAGTAAATATTATGAAAAAGTAATAATATAAATAATCTGTATTGTTTTTAACTTTTATTCAATAATTACAACACCCTTTATGACGTAAATTCAGAATTAATCCAGCAGTTTTTTTCATGTAACGTGATCCTTATATGGAATATTATTATACTGATGATGATTGATTTTCTAATCAGATTAAACTGTTTTTCAGCCTCATATTCATTTCATTTGCTCGACGTGTAAGTATCTCGGAAGCATAGAAATTAAATTATGACTGTATTTTTTATTACTTAGTTAAACAACGAAGAAAGTTGAATAATAATTATCATAACTTCTATAAAATAAAATGATAATTACCTGTGATACGATAAAATAGTAGAATAAACATGAAAAATTAATATAACCACTATCATGATAGGTGCCCGGAAAAGTAAACTAGTGCAGTAGTAGACCCAAAAAATACTTGACCTAACAGTCAAGGGTTTTACAGAATTACTTATCAAACTCAGATAAGGTCACGATTATATTTCACTAAGCAGCGTTTCGAGTAACCTGAAATCAATTTTTACCTAGGAAAGAGCTTTCAATTCAACTCGATTCGACTTGAGCTTGATTTGAGCTCGAACTAAACCCAAACCAATTTTTAATTTTTCGTCTAGTTTCTTATAATACAAAAAAAATTATAATGAAATAACGTCATGTTATAAATTAAAATATCAACATTTTTAAAGTAAGATTTTGAAACCTATTAAAATTGAATTAAACTTAAATTTTTGCTTACATTGAAATTTAATTGTAAAATTAATCTCAAGCTACATTTACTGAAATATAATAAATATATGTTTTCTCGTCTGTGATTTACTAACAATCAATTAACAAACATAAAAGTTAACTTATTGAATGTATTAAATTTTTTTGTATATTTTAATTTGATCCTTGATTTAGTTAAGTTCAATATGTAACAGCTTGTAATAATTATAATTTAGCATGACTTTCTATGAATGAAATTTATATAAATACAATAATTTCTTCTTAGGTACAACAAAATTCAGACTTTCATTTCATAATCAGTATTTCATTAAAGGTATCGCTTCAAGATGGAAACAATAATGATCATATATTACATATATTGGTTTGGTAATGTACGTTTAGTATAGAATATAAAGAAAAACAATGTGTGCAATAAAGCATTACAAATAGCCATAAAAGATTAATTTCAGTACAATTAAAAATGCAATAATGCAAAAGTAGAAAGACATTAAATATTATTTCACAATACAAATACTTCCTATTTGTAATTTATTTCATGTCACGCGGTTATTAATTTATGTCATGATCTACAAATACAAATACATCATTAATTATAAAGTTCTCTCACTACACATAAAGTATAGAAACCATTAATATTAAAGAACATATTATAAAGCGATTATACAACTCATTGAAGTATATTGAACGTAAACATTTGTACGTTGGATGTCCATATTGAAATATTTAGTTATCTAATAAATGTAAAAGTGGAAATATGTGAATTTATAATTCTCGTTTACGCAAATTACATCATTATATTTGATTATTTAGATACTAATTATTTTGTTCTTTAACTTCATTTATTTAATTTTGTTAGTAGTATGTAAATAAAAAAATTCATGAAACTTTAAAAAAGTGTAATATTAAAACTACTTTAGCAGATAGAATATAATGTTCGTAATTTTAGACTTCAATAGATTTATCGAATAACAATATTTTCATTAGAATTTTATCTAACAATCAAAACTTATTAGATTCAATCCAATTTTTATAATCAAATCACATAATCGGGATTGTACTAAACCTGATCAAATTTTAGTGACTCTTTTTATTCGTGCTTTTCTCTGTCAGTATTCTAAACTCAAATTTGATATATTATCCAAGCATTTCAATGCTTCTCTTTAATGATTGTATTTCATACATTTACTTTTTTTTTATTAATTTATCGAAGTCCTGTAATTCGACAAACATAATTTATAAAAATTTAATTATATAAAAAAATAAGATATTACAAAACTTCCGCTTTTCTCACAGTGAATTTATTACCAAAATCTGACTTAAGACTCAAAAATCAAATAGTAAGAATGTTTCGGACATGTTAATATGAAACTATGCAATAGTTTCCTTATTAGGTTATGGAGGCTAGGTACACGCAGTAACCTCGATCTACCGAATCCATGAACTCATAACAATGGACAATGGGTCAAGAATGCTCTTCTGCTGACAACAATGCTGACGTATAATTTGAGTGCTCAAAAGCATCCAATCTACGGAATGCCTCTGAGCCGGTTTAAAAAATTCTTTATTGTGAATAACCACTCATTCCTGGTCGAACTACAAATCTCAAAAAAACACGTGATAAGATAAAAAGTGAAGTCACCGTTGCGTCAATTTAATCGAGTCTTCGGAATTTCTCTTGATATAAACTGATACCTTGAAAATCACAAACGCATCTGTAAGTGGTCGCAATATCGATTTTTCGTAACAAAAAAAAAGTGGACCATCAGGAAAATGATTGGGAATAGTCATTTAGACGTAACTAGAGGTCAGTTTACTACATCCAAGACAGCTTTGTTCACTACTAATTCTTTTTGTTAGCTTATACTAAATTATCGAATATTTATTTTTTACCACCAGTCAGATGATATTAAAGTGGATAAAAGTGAAACAGTTTTATTGCACAGTTTAAGTTTTATTGTATTTATTTTATTTATTTTAAGATAAATTAGTACATTTCAATGATGTATTTAAATATGAAAATACATAAAAAATAATACTGTACAAAATTTTGCATAGACTTAAAATTTTAGCGAAACAACACTTTTTCATTGTTTTAAATATTTATAAGAGCTGTAAATCTCCAAGTAGAAATGAGTAGATTATAAATTGGAAAATAAGTTTTACGTATATCTATGAACGTTCAACATTAAGTCTGATAAAATTTAACGAACTGTAAAAAGTTCTGGGTTTCCTTTGTATTTGCGATAGGCTTGAAACACACTGCAGTGTAAAATTATATTTCATTTTTCACCTTCATCAGTACATCAGTGTAGAAACTCATCACCTATGTATTGTCGTTTTCGATTGGTGCCCGATTAATTGCAGTATCTTTTATCACATTGGAAAAAACGTTTCATACGTTATTTAATATACAATTTTAATTCAAACTAACATTCACAAATTTACGAAATACATTAAATTTCTAAACGTAGAAGATATGCGTGGTTTGTATTTATTATTTATAATTATTATTAAAAGAAAATTACAATGATATAATGAAATCATATAATTATATAATGAATGATTTAAGAAAACCTTTACATAAATTTTAGTATCAATGTATTAAATCAACTGAGAAATTATTATTTTTTTTAGGAAAAAAACATTAAGAAATAAATACCTTTATTTTTTATTTATATATTTCGACTTATATTATTCTAAACTAACAAAACTTTTTTTTTAATTGTACATTACGTAAACATAAAATTTATGTTTCTGATTTATTTTTTATGTATATAAAATTTCAGTGTAAATGTCTAAATAAATTTAAAAAAATTAATGAGTAGTTTTGAATAGCTACTTGAATGAATGCATCGCAAGTTTCACGGTGATAATTATCGTTCTTTAAATATTAGTGTAGACGAAAGATAAAAGGCTTTTGTGATTTATGTACGCTATAGAAAGTACAACTAATATCGCTAATTAAATTTTACGAATAATCGATACAGTGCTATTTTGTGTAGAATAGCAAATGGTTTATGATGACAAAAAAAAATTTGCTGACTGGAGATGTTTATTCAGGAAGAGCGATTTTAGGGCAGAAAGAAACCTTCATTCAAGTATAAGAAAAGAAAACAATGGAACATAAAGTACGTAAACGATTTACTTTGAAGATTGATATCTTTGCACTGGATGAACGTGAAATTTCTTACGTTATTCAGTTAAACCCCAAATTGAGGATAAGCTAATTCTATCAGCTGTGAGATTAATTGCGCAGTATGTAATACGTTATTTTAAGCTCCATTTCGTTAGCTGTTTTATCATAGACCGAAACTTTTGTAAGTTTTAAGGTAACAATTCAATTAACTCATAATGAGACTCAGCGCCGTCGGCGATTTCTCTGTATTAAATATAAAAGAATATATAAAACACTCTTAATGTATAAATTATATAATTATGATACATTTACAGAATTTGTGTTTTTTAAATTAATTATCTCGATGGTATATTTAAACAATTTGTTATTTCATTGAGAATTACAATTACTTTTAATATTCGATAAAAAATGAAAAATTCTGTTATGTGTTGTTCAAAGCAGTTACCACAAAATGTACATATATTCTACATAGACAATGCAATTTTAATGTTAATACCAACAAAATTTTGACGTTACATTTAGATGAAATGAAAAATAACTTATGTAAATTAATAGGTGTTTATTGCATTCAATAAATATTTTTTGATTGTATAGTTCTGATAGATCATTACACACAGTATTTTAACAATATTACAAAAATTGTAAATGAAATTTAAAATTACAAAAAATATCGTAATAGTTATTTTTTTAATTAGACATTTTTTAAAGAATTAAAAATATAACAACTTATTTGCATAATTGTATATATATATATATATAAAAGGAGAGATTTTTAAATAATAATTCGTATATATTATACATAAATGAAAATAATTTAAATCAGAGCAAATAATATGTGGGAAACAAAGAACAGATATCAATAGAATAGTATTTGGAATGAGAAAATAAGGAAATCATGAAATAATAAAGGCATTATTGTGAAGGAAATTTCGTTTGTTTGTTTTTTTTTTTTTAATTAAAGACGTTTTTCTTATAGTGAATAAATATTGTATTAAATTGTATATCATTCATTCTGGTCCAATACCTTTTGTCATC
This sequence comes from Axea sp. ZL-2020, assembly GCA_022817665.1. Taxonomy (NCBI): domain Eukaryota; kingdom Metazoa; phylum Arthropoda; class Insecta; order Hymenoptera; family Scelionidae; genus Axea; species Axea sp. ZL-2020. The sequence goes on from JABFOX010000396.1 coordinate 12,504, forward strand.
TTAGGCAATAATATAATTCCACCGTCATAGAAGTTGTGCTCTTTTTTGACAAAAAACTGATCGAGGTGTTTATTGACCTTCTCATTTGAAGCAAAGGTTTTATCGCCTAAAAATTTGTGTAGAGATCAAAACAAATAATAATCAGAAGGTGCCAGATCTGGAGAATATGGTGGGTGTGGCAGTATATCCCATTCAAGCTGTAAAAGCTTTTAGCAAGTGACCAAATTTGTATGAGGTCTTATCTTGTTGGAACACCGCACCTTTTATGTTAATCAATTCTGGCCTTTTTTGTTTAAGTCAATCATTCAATTTGTTCAGCTGATGATAGTATACTTCAGAATTGATCGTTTTGTTATCCGGTAAAAGCTCGAAAAAAAACAAAAAAAAAAAAACGATTCTTTTTATATCCCACCAAACAGATAGCATCAACGTTTTTTTTAATAATATAGTTTTTCTAGTTTTTTTAAGACATGTACTATATTTTACTAATCAATGTCTTGACTTTCACATTTCTATAAATCATCCCTTACCTATCACAAGACATATACAGATTATCAATATACAT
>JABFOX010000397.1:0-17274 GCA_022817665.1 Axea sp. ZL-2020
ATAAAAAATTGTACAAAGAAAGAATTCATTATAAATAAGTATATTTGTGACGTTAAATGAAAATGCGTTAAATTATATTATTAATTGTTTCATAAAAAAACGATAAATAATATTACATCACATGATACAAAACAGTGATGCAATTATACAAAAAATTATGTATGCATATTTTTTGTTGTTGTAATGTAAATGTTATATATAAAAATTCCAAGTTTTTTTACATTTAAAATAATGAACGTTTTTCGTTTAATAATTTAATTTACTTTTGCATAAATATTACAACACATTTATGAATAGGTAAAATATTTGAATTGAATATCAAATTTTTAAGCCTTTACTGTTTTATTTTTTATTGTAATGTAAAATAAATTGCGTGGTATCATAAAACTTTTGTGGTATCAAAATAACTTTAAAGTATATTACACATTATTGAAACTAATTGTTTGAAAATTTATATAATAGCTCTTACGTGCGAATAATATTTAAATTGTAATAAAATTTATTTCAAAGGTATGATATAATCAATCAATTTTTGTGTTGGTTTAATATTGACCTTAGTACAAGCATCATTATTTTATAATATAAATTAACATAATTATTAATATTAATAGATAAACCGGTTAACTTGATAAATTTAAAAACAAACATTTAAACGTTATGAATTTTTTAATGTTGGAATTATTAAACATAATGAGAATAGCAGTAAATGAAAGAACATGCCGTCAAAATAAATGGAAATAAGTTCGAAATATAGGTACGAAATATGGTAAGAATCCAGTATCCATCGTGCTACCAAATTAAGTATTGATAAAGTATTGTTATAAATATGATAAGTATAAGGTTTTGATAAGGTTCTTTAATAGATAAATTTCATTTATAAATGTGAAATATAGATCCAAGAAAGTCTTATGGAAACTTATTAGATCAATCTTATTTTTTGTCTTAAATCCAATTGTATCCTTAGTAGTAGCTTCCGAGTCCTTAATTCGATAATACGGTTAAAACATCACCATTCATAATGAGATCCTATTAACATTATCATGTATAAACCTGATAGCTCTATATGTAATCGAATTATATAGTTCAAAAACAATTGCCGTAGTTTTTATTTATTTCTAAATTATATCAATGTTATATTTTTATAGGTATTTAATCTTAAAAATTGCATTCTTTTAAATTTTTCTGATTTCAAAAAGTTAACTAGTCTTTAATTTTCTGTTTATTTTCATTGATTTTCTAGAATTAAACTTTCGAGCTAAATTTACAGGACTTCTATTTTTATTTTCTGAAAATATACAATTATGAACGAATAGAATTAAATTTTGTTTTGTATTTAATCAAATAAAATATCTATATAAATTGATTTTCCAATCCGAGAAATTAAAGTGTTGAAACTAATTACCTATATATTTCAATAATTTTCGTGGTGATTAATATTATTAAGAGTTTATAACAATCAAAGGTTTTTTTAATAATGTTAAACTGCGCAGAAGTTGTTTTATCTACGTAACAAAGTTACAAGACTTCACTTTTTTCATTTGTCACAAGTTTAATTTAACATAAACTTTTTTTGTGTTGGTAAAAAGTATAAAAGTAAAATTTGAGAAGTATTATTTACAGTCGACGTATCATATTTCTTTAATATTATGAGAATGTTATTCAATACTATTTTAATCTGAATAAATGGAAAGTCATTAACTTGTAGAAAATAAGTGTAGATGCACTTGTTTAAAGGTATAAACTATTCACTTAATAGCAAGTAAGTAATAAGTATAATAAATAAGTAATTTTTCACATATTTACTTTTAGAGTGTATTGAATAATTCTTTAGAGATATTTTAATACGTCATTTTAACATGATGGAAAATTATTCGTAGATAAACGTAGATTATATAATCCAACCAAAAAGCTAACCATTCTCGACTCATGTGAAAAAATATAAAATGTTAAGTTTAAGATAAAGATTTTTTATTGCAGTAAATTTAAAGCAAAAGCAATGTATGTGAAGAAAGCACTTCCTTCATCTAGTAATATAAAACGGAATGGTCCGTTAAACTGAAAAGTTAAAGGTGAAGTACAAAAGTAAAATATAAATTTACAAAGAGATCTTGATATGAAATAGATCGGTCAAGTACAATGTACAATTTACGTGTTTATATGCAATAAGAGAAAAGAAAATTGCGTATAAGACTTCAACTTGTTTTTATGAGTTTTTAGATTCTTGTACTCGTCAATTAGTTTGAAAATATATAATCGATCATTAGAAAAATATTATAAATAAAAAGTTCTAATCGTGATTTTCTACCGTTCTATATTTTGGTCTCATTTTCATTATATAGTTATAACAATTCACAAAATTATTAAACAATATTTACATATGTCTGCTTTAATCTGACAAATTTTGTTGTCATATTTTACTATAAAAAATGTAGAATCTTTTTAAATATAATCACTGTTAATGAATAATCAAATTGCAATGTACTATTATTACGTTAATATAAATACACATGTTAAATGTAATATTATTTCTTTTATATTAATATACTGTTGCAATATTATAGAAATCTCTAATAAATAATATCGAGATAATTTATAGAGTATATACCCTGATAGATATTAATCAGGATGTAATCCGGAAATAACTCCGTGTATTCATATGAGCCAAGCCGAGACACATTAACCGATCAATTACAGTCCAATCAGTTTCTACTGAGTTATACAAGTTTAAGAAATATATTTTAGAATGGGTATTTACAAAATAATGTTATTAAAAAAAATAAGTTGAGGAAATCATCAGCAGCTTGAAAAGTACCGACATTTGATATAAATATTTCATGTATTACATATGTCGTGTTAAATTTTATGATTATAATTAACAAACTTTGAACTTATTAAATTAATTACTACTTATTTAATCGATAAATAATAATATTTTATAATATTTATTTATATAATATATTATGTAATAATATTTCAAGCTCTCGTATTAAATGTTCATTATTCATTATATACATAAGCTCAAGGAATACCGAAGCAAAATTTTGAATTTATTATTGAATAAACAAAATGAATAAATGAATAAACACAATATGATTTCATTTTCTTGCAGACTAAAAATTATATATGCAATTTGCATTGCGATTTATTCCAGCGAAAAAATGAGAACTGATATTGAATTTTTGTTGTTTCTTTGTGATAAGCCACTAAGTACATAAATCAAAGAAGTCATAAAAAATATGTTCGTCATGTTTAGATATGATTAAAGAAATGGATTATTTGCAGAAGTTAGATATACATTTTTCTGTATTATTCTCAGTAAATTCGAAACCCGCATTTTTATTTGCATACATTTTTTTGTTTTTTTTTATTAATTCTTGAATTACCAACATTGTCTACAGTTCATTAAGTATTTGTACTCATTCAAACATTAAATTATATATTAAACAATTTCAAAAAATAAATAATAATATAAGTTTATTACCGTTTGCAAAAGAACTGCTGAATGAAATATAATGTTTCATGTCACAACTACCCGTAAACTCATTAGTAAGGTTAGGATAGTTGTTACCTTAAACTTTGTAAAGTCCTTAAATAATTTTCATTCTGACACGTTACATGTACCTGAACTTATTTATGAGAAATGATTATTGAATAGCTCCCTAGCTCTATACCGATAACTTCGCGAATAATTTAAAAAAAATCGTTAAATATTATTTAGCAGATCTTTTGCATACTGTATAAAATTTATAATTTTATATATTTTTGTTGAATGATATATTATTTATAATTATAGATTATTGTTTCATTTTTGCTTTCATTTTGTTGTAATTTAAATTATACTTTTAGATTTTTAATCCATTACACAATAAAATTACATTGCATCAAATTCATAACTGAATGTATTTTATTAGTTAGAAATTCATGTATAATAGCAGTAATTTTAAAATATAATTATTAATATAACTATATTTAGAGACATAAAATAATTTATCAAAACAACTAAATATATACATTAGATAAGATAATAAAACATACTTTACAGAAAAATTTATAATTTTTATGTAAAATATAAAATAAATTATAAATATTATATATTAATAAATTAATATTTTTCATAATCAGTTATTATTTCACAAGTAGTTCTAATAACAATATCATTCATATATTTCAGTTATAATACTGAATATAAATTTAATATAACATTTTTTTATTTAAGTATATATTTGCTAAATATGGAAATTCATTTTTCGTTTATTTAACTTATAATAAAATTTATAATTTTCATTTATTTTTATTTTTTTTTTTAAATTAATTTTACGAGCATTTTGTATTATACGAAACTAGTTATACAATATTAAAATATTGTAAAAACTGTATTCAAGTTATTCATAAATTTAACAATATAACGATATCTAGTGCACAATTAATTCGTTCAAATGACTCTCGTCTATTTTACAGTTCAATATATATTTTAATAATGACGTCAATTTTGCTAATAATAAAAAATCAATGTATCGAGTTTTGAAGATTATTATTTACGTATGTATCGCGTTTAAAATGTCAACGTTTCAGCCAAATATTTTAGGTCTTTTAAGATTCTTTGGATATTTTAAGATAGATATAAAACAGATTATTATCAATATTATTCACTCTTGTAATTGTTGAACTTAAGTATGATACCTTCACTTTTTTATATTTTAATTTGCATTGAGTTAGTTGAAATATTAATAATTATAAACTAATGTATGGTTAATATTATTGAAAATCACGCGGGCTCCGATTGTTTTTAATTATTTTCGGTTACCTTTCATATATTTGGAATACAATTTAATATTAATTTTTGTATATAAATTATTATTGTTGTTATTATTATTATTATTATTATTATTGTTATTACTATTATCATCATCATCGTCATCATCATCATCATCATCATTGTTATTATATGACGATATGAAAACATATGAATTTAAATCTGTAAATTGACAATATTCCCAGTGAAAAAAGGAATAAGGTGCCAGTTTCGTCATAATTTAACATCAATTGGTTGGATTAATATTGGACTGTTGCCAGAGATTGTCTTTTCCACGAGAGACAAATAGAGACCATAAAGAAAAATTTATAAATGTGCATCAGTAAATGTACGACTTTCACCAAGTCGTCATACACATTTTAGTTCCAATATTTATAAATATTATCAATACCATTCTATAAATGTCTGACCACTTGGTAAAAATGCTGTGTCTAATCAAGAATCTAATTTGTACTCGTGCTTTCAGTTCACGTATGATTTGAAAATATGAGAATATATTATGATATTAAGTTTCAATTTGTTCACAGAGTTTCTTATAGAACAGTTAAATATTTCAGGAATATTTTGTAAAAACTTGTTTAAAACTCTATTCTATTGAAAATTATTCAATATGTAAAATAAACATTTATTTTACATTTGATAAGGCATGAAAAGTAACTTTCGTATATTTTAAAAATAATTTTATTCTATTTTCCGAACTCTCAGATAATATTAAGTAAGATAAAAATAGTATGTCTTCCATTTATTTAACTTTATAAAGTATATTTACTTTGTATTTATATTCATGTAAAAATATATTGTTAAATATCAATAAAATTTATTTGATTGATATTTAAATTTTATTATTTTATATTTTATATAATATAAAATTAAGTTAAATAAATTTACTGATATTTAACAATATCACGTGTTGTCAATTTTTTTATCAGTATAATATGTGTCTAAATCTAAATGTTTTAATATTTGACAAAAATGTGTATCATTCAATATCCTAGAAAGGTTAGTAAAAACTAGACTAGACATAAATAACCTTTTTATCTAATTTAAGTTGTAAAATAAATAAATCTACAATACTCAATATTTGTTCTTTAAATGCATAGGAAAATATATTCGTTGCTAAATTTATACAGATCAAGATACAAAACTTAATGAGATTAAGTTCGTATTTTTACTTAATTAAATTAGTTATAGTTTTGTTATGCTTAGATATGTTATGCACATATGTTTATAATAATACAGTTTTACGAATATGAGTATCTGATACTTTACACGTTACAAATATAATTAAATAACAATTTATCCATTTATTGACGAGAACGTTACATAAAAATCTATCATGACTTTTCGTAAAATACCTTAGTGTAAATTTAATTGAGTTTATTGCAATATAGATATAACTCTGATCAGAGTAAATTCATGAAAAATACATTAAAAATTAGCCAAATCAAGGCCGTTCTGCGGTCTTTTTAAAAAAGTAGAAAATTAACGGATAATCTAGTAAATTATTAAAATCTTGATTAAGTGATATATGGGCTTAGTGTTTAATGCAGTTTTGTTTTTGATCGAATATATCGTAAATTTATATTATATTGTAATTAATAAGCTACTGATTGTATGTATGTTTTACTTTCAATATACTAAAATTTAAATTGTTTAAATATATAAGGCCGAACAATTTATAAGTATTATTTCTAGTCAAGTTATTGGTCTCCGCGGCTCAGTCGATAAAAAGTTAAGATAAAATAATGAAGGATAAGGGATTAAATCTTCTTATGTTAGTAAAGAAAACTTTTAGTAAAATTACTATTTGATCAGGTTGTGATGAGGCCAAATTTATTTAATTAAATATCACTGAATCTATACGGTTATCTGAGCAGAGCAATGCTATCAGGGCAACACCGATGGCGTACTATATAAGGATAATCAAATTGATGCCTAATAAAGTTCTATGGACACTAGAATAAAACTACATTGCAACCCAATTTCCATTTTTAGTGGGATATAAAACATTTTGAAAACACGATTTTTACAATGTTTAACTTTCTGGCTCAAAGTAGAACTTTTAACAAATGAAATGTCTTTTTTCTTCTAATATTTGTCTAATCTAGATTATTATTGTTTTACCATTATTGAAATATTTTGCAGAATATAGCATTCGATGGAATACATATTGAAATTTTACAATTTATTCAAACGTCAGAATTATATTATAATTTACTTCTTTCAGAAATGCATATACGATATGTATGAATATAAATGTTACGTCAAAATTTGTCATCGTTGAGAAATCGTTGTTTCCACCGCATATAATCAGATATTAGTCGAATCGTTGAACTTGAAAAACGTCGGGTATGACTTTATCGAGTTTTTTTCATTCACGGAGCCGAAAAGTTCACGTTTGAAAAGAGCATTGATTTACGCGCGATCACAGAACCAACTCGACTGAGATTCTGTAAGCACAATAAGAAAGATAGATTTTGTAGTTTCCGCTTTCACTTGGTGTTGGCAACGTCTGTGTAACATATTTTTACTAAGCATGTATTAAAACTAGCTATCCATAAGTTTTAATGGCATAAGAATAGTACTATGTTTATGTTAACATAAATATTTTTTGTGAACGTCAACTTTAAAAATTTTATCATTTACGTTATATGAAATTTCCTTTTATGTAATTATTATTTATCAATAGTAAATTTTCTTAATTTCCAACTAATATTTTGAGTATGAAATATAATGTAATCTGAAGCAAAATAATTAACACAAATATAAAAAGAAGCTTTAATGTTTGAAGTAAAAATTTAACCATAGTTTTTTCTAGCTTTAATAAGGCATTAGCGAGGTTGAGGCAAGCCAAACTTGTCTAGATAAAACTTTTACGAGGAACTAAAAAGTTACTCATTAGTAAATCTAGACTAATAAAAAGTTGTGTGTTTCTAGACAAGGTTGTATAAATTTAAGCTTTAAAATAACTGATGTAGCGTAAAATGTTAACGCCTACAGAGGCACCAGCAAGAAAAATAAATAAATAAAAATACATAATTAAATGAAAATATTATTAAATGTATTTAGTAATTAATATCTTAATATTATTAGTCTATTATACATTGTATTCATTTTTATTCAATAATTAGGTTTAAATTTAATTTAATTAATACTATATTTTTGTAAATGTTTATTTTTAATGTTTTTGAATAAGTATCAATAATTGGTTGAATTACAGTAAAGTACTTTACAATTTATTAACAAATTTATAATGATTTTACAATCAATAATTATGAACTCAAAATATTTAAATTTTAAATCTGTTTTGATTTCAATACTCAAAAGGCAATTGCAATTTCAATTGAAAACTACCAGGAAACATGGTAAAATAAAAATTGTATTATTTTTATTGTATCTTATTACATTAAGCTTTATTTTATTCAGTTGATATTTATTCAAACTATAGAGAAATATCTGTTAAAACAAATCAAGAAATTAGGTGACGTCGTAGATCAATGGTTAAAATTCTAAACACGGGCATCAATAATTGAGCCAGCAATGTTTCGATTCTCATAAATACTAAATATTTTATATATCTCATAGATATCTAAATATGTTTTTTAACAAATATTTTAAAGTCACCCATATTAATGACGAAATGCTTGATAACATACTATTACTTTGAAGATGAGTTACTAAAATAACTTTTTAGTTGATATATTTAACAAGTTAGAGAACTTTAAGCTTATCTGGTTGGTGAGATTATTAAACACTTTATTAATTATTATTTATGATAAAATTACGTCCATCTAAAATCTTTTTCACTACCTTTTTCATTGAATGTTTCGAGCATTATTACATTAATAATTATAGCATTACCAGTGTAACAGGCGTAATAAGCCATATGTTTTTCAGAATTAAAAATGTCACATATTTATTGGAAAATCAAACAAGTCTTGGTATTTTTGTAAAGAATCACTGAGTCTGTGAACGGTCAAATCCACCTATATTATACAAAAAATGTATGAAACTATTTCAATATATATTTCAATATATATTTCAATATATTTCAATATAATTGAAATATATTTCAATATATATATATTATTTAATATATTAAGCATATTATATTAAATAAAAATAAATAAAATAAAATTGATAGGCGCGCAGGATATTCAGCATCTCTAGCAGATCCGGATTTCATTGATTACACAATTCTAATGAAATTTCATACAGATGCTAAATTAATCCTAAAAAGAGAAATAAATTTTCTTATCAATAAATGATTTAGTTTGAATAATGCAATAATTGTTTACAACGGTTGCATTGTTGTAATACAAGACCGCGATTCGATTGTTATTTGTATTATATTTATATGCTCAATATAAAATTTGTTATAATTATTTAAAAAAATATATATATAAGGATTTATCGGTTACTTTTAAATTATTAGTTATTCAACGATTCACGAAAATCCTAGAGAAATTTCTCAAATGGTTAAACTTTTCCTCTAAACATAAAACAATGCTTTTATGTTGTTATATATCAATTAAAGTATACTTAGTTCATAAATCTTGTTAATAAATCTAATTTTATGGTACTTAATTTATTATTTTTGCATAACTCTTTATCGTTCTTAAATTTGAAGCACTTATCACATTAACAGGACGTTAACTCATTTGCATAATTAAAATTCGTTTTACTCTAATTATTACGCAATTAAGTAAATTATGTTCAGTAATATATTCAGTTAGGATTATTATTTGACTTTTATGTTTCGACTAATAATTATTAATTTAAACAAACTAATGAATGATAAATTCCATTTCAAGTTCGATTTTGTAAATTAAAAGCCACTAAAAAGTGAAGCATAAAAAAATAAATTATAATAATAATTATACAGTAAAAAATTTAAATTTAAACATTTAATTTTGCATTTTTTACAGAATAAAAATGCATTATAAATGTTTAATGTCATTCAATAATTCTGATACTAATTAAAATATACCAAAAAACTAAGTTTGGCGGAAAAAAATTTGGTATAATTTTGTATTACAATAAACAGGTTATATAACTTTTATATAAAAAGTTTAATTAAACAAACTAATAACATACTTATGATATTGTTTAATGTAAAAATATTTCTGCAAAATTTTTAGTATAATGCAGGTGCATTATGTGATATTATATGCTATTAAGGAAATAATATTTTCATATAAATCTCTTGTGAAATATATACAAAAGTTTAAACGCTTTAAGATTAAATCTCACTTATGAATAAATAAAGATTTCAAATTTACTTGGTCATTTTGTTATGTCAGTATACGTTGTCTAATTACATGCTGGGAAAAGGAATTGTACAAAATATTAAAGCCTTTTCATTAATGTAAGTAAATCCTATCATGATAAAAATTAATATTAAAACATAAAAAGAAACGTAAGTACAAAATTTGCTCGACATTGCTTGGAAATAATTTAAGTAATTACTCGGGGTATTACGTGGATAAGATCTAAAAAACGTTGGAAAATGGCTGGAAAATGTCACATTATTTGAATATTATACAATATGTTGTAATGCGAGATACCTTTAGTTGAATGTTGTAGACTTTTTTATTCATATAAGTCAACTCATTTTAATTTCTCGAGATTAATATTTAGGTTACACTTGATTGTGTTCATTGATTTTGACATTAAAATTACAAATTATTCGAAACTCGTTTTCATTTTGTTAAACTATCGTTTTTATTTCATAATTAGCTGTGAGACGCGTACAAACTTTATGCTGATGTTTAAATGAAAGTTATAATCTTGTTTTCTACCAAACAATTTTTGTTTTGAATGGCTTTATATGCGTGCTTCTCTTTGAGTCATTCCGGGGAAATGATACCAATAGAGAAAACATTAAATAAATACTAATAATTACAGTTGGTTCAACAGTGGTAACTAACAGTCAACCATCTATTTTGCAGTAAAATATAATTAAGTATTTAGTCAGTGTGGAATTATGGATTGTCAGCTTGCTTTACTGACGTTGACATTCAGTATTTCACCGAAGGTACATTAATAATGATCAAAAATCGTTTTGTTTAAGCAAAGCCAAATGAATGATAATTATAGTAAATTAAAAATAGTAAACCCTTTGTTGATTAATATTCATTTTACATTTGTTGCGAAATGTTCCATTTCCAATTTATTTTTGGATAAAAGAATTACATCAAATATAATCCATTTTCATTCTGTCAGTTTTTATTAAACGCGTTAATGTTATTATCATAATTAATACTGAATATGGATTATGTGTTTCATAATAATTATGTCAACTATATTGACATACCTAATAAAAATTGAACAATTTTGATCACGTGGTTTGGCTTGAAAAAAATTGCTGAAATAATTTGAAATATTGCAAGACTCTACTTTGTCTATGTAACATTTACATTCATATTGGTATTATTTATACAGAAATTAAAGGAACGATTGAAAGTTTAATTATGGTTTTATAATGTTTGAGTTCATAGAACTTATTGCATATAATGTCTAAGAAAAAAACTATTACACTACAACGAAGAAAAATTATCAACTTGTTTCATATTGAACACGATATTTACATTACAAGTGGAAAAACAACCGTAATTCTTGTAATAATGGAGATGCCAAACTTTTAACTTACAACGTTTTTATAAACTCATCACAACAATACAACAAATGTTTAAATAATAATTGCTCATTGTACCTTGTCTTTGGTCATATTATTCCAATAATTGTTTCTGGAATCATCTACCGATTTCGGTATTTCAGGTACTTTCAATATCAACGTACATTCAAGTACTTCAAACAATTCAAATATGCGTGTTTGAATATTATTATCAGCAATGAGTTGTTGTGAAGTGTTTAAGAACACGCATTTATTAATTAATCAATATTAACAATTTTGTTTTCCAAAGCACAATTACATTTTTTGAATGGAGAAAAACATGTTAGGTTGGAAACTGACTGATAATATTTGAAACTGCACCTGTACTTTCATAGCATTTCCCTAGAGAGCGAAAAATGATTTACTTCTCAATGAAAAAGCATGAAATGCAGACGTTTTTGGGCACATATGATAAAAATTATATATATAATACAGATTTGGATTTATAGATTGATTATTGCAAAACGTCTAATTAAATATTTTGATCTGAATTATATTTGTTTATTTTTTATATTTAATAAATTAAGTGAGTATTTAGCAAGTTTGAAAAATGTCTAAAAAAATACGTTTTTATAGCACTGTAGCGAAACTAAATCAATAACAGATCTATGTTTGAATGATTGATTCAATATTGATAATAAGAGATGGCTTAACATTGACAGCGTGTTGCGGTAAAACTAATATATCGTTTATTAAACACGTTAACTTAGTGTTGAATGTGCACGGGAAAAAATTAAATGCAAATAGGTTATGGATTATATTGCAACATCATTTATTCATCGTTATAGTATTAACTGCGAAGAAAGTGGCAATTGGCCCAACATTGGCCTGATATCAACGATCGTTGGCAAACCGTTGTCATCAAAGCTTGGCCCGATCTCAAAATGAAACAATGCTTTAGATTGGCCCAACGTCACTCTCTGGCATTGCCCCACCAATGTATGCTGCAGATGTAAAATTGATGTAAATATCAGTAACAAGCATTGGCTCAACATCAATCTCGAATATTGTTTCAATATCAAATCGTTCATAATAGATACCGGGCCAATCTCTTTAGCAAATGCTTGTCTAACATTTCTTGACATTACTGGGCCAGCATTCGAAATCAACATTAGTCTAATGTTAATTTTCAACATCAATTACAGATATTGGATACATCAAAAGTAAACGTTAGTCCTACATCAGCTTAAAATATCAAATCAATCTTGACAGCTGATGTTGGCTATACGTTAGTTCCTAATACTAATTGCTAGCAACTTCATAATATCGGAAATTTATATCGGGAAAATATTGGCTTAATATTATTTACCAAGCGTCTTTTACTGATATTAAACCATTTTAAGCAAACGATGTTAGGACGACGCAAAATATTGTTTCATTTAGATGCTTAGACAACGGTCAGTTCTTGATATCAATTTAATGTTCGCCCACTTTTCCACAGTTGGAAAACGATTTGTATTGCTGCGTGGGTAATAACCACCAATGCAGTAATTTTAAGATTATTCTTATGACGGTTTCCTTATGCATTTAGCATCATTAATATATCGTGGAATATTTAATAACTGAAGTTTGTTGCTTTAAAATTGATATCAGTTAAAGTGTATCACTAACTTTAATTCTGTTGATGTGTGTGTTGGAATTTGAATGACATGCCGTAGACAATATGTAGAACGTAAAAATTATTATTATAATCACTCACACTATATTATGTTTGAAATTAAAATACTTTTTTTATTGAAATGATAAATCTTGAAATATTTGTACTAAAACAAATTATATTACATTAAATAATGCGATTATTTAATATAATAAAATTAGTATTATGAAATGCAACATTTGAAAAGTTATCAGTTTTGTTAATCAATGCAAGTTTAATATGTGCAATAATAGGTAATAGAATTGTATTGAGAACAGTGGTAGAAAACAAAAATTTAGTCTTATTTTCCCGCATATTTTATTTTGTAGCTGGATATACATGTTTATTTAATTAATAGATTACGTTAGGAATACTTGGTTTATATTTTATGAATGTCCGGCTAACATTTCAAAATGCCCGTTTAACATACAGTGAATATCTTACGTTTGTTGGAAAAATGTCAAATTATCAGATATCTGAGATACTAATTTATAATGATGGTAAGCAGATATTGTTCAGACATTATTCAAAGAAAAGTGATCGATGGAAAAAGAACGAAATAAATTTAACTAAATAACCAAATTAGAATTTATTACTAAATTGCAGGTAAAAATAAAAATATTTGCCAATATGCGTCTAATACATTTCTAGTTATTTGCATTAAATTATTAATAAAGATATTGAACCTACATATTGACATATTACGTATATATTGATATTCCATAAAGAACATATCGACAGTATATGCTTTCATAAATTAATATATGGTTAATATATTTATAATGCTTTGGTAATACATATTTAGATCTACCGAGGTTTTAGAAATATTTAAACGTATCATTCATTGATTTGTTTGTTAAAAATAACTTTGATTCCGAATTTTACACTTAAAGTTGAAGTGGAAAATATATAATAATGTCATATAGTGCATACAATAAAAAAGAAATATATCGTTTATTGCAACTGAAAAATTGAAAATAAAAAAATAACTAGCAGAAGAGTATTCTACTCGAAGAATGAAACTCCATTCTGAGTTAAGTCAATTAAATTTTCGATTGCTATTGTTAGAAAAGCAGCAATATTCTATTATTGCAGTATCTGATTTTAGCAAAAGTAATGCAGGTTTAAATTATTAAATAAATGACAAAAAATATTACTTATAAATGAATTTTTATGTTTGTAGCATATGCATTGATTATTACATAAAATATGTGTTCTTCAATACTTACGAAATAAATGGGACAAAGTAATAAATATTTTACTTTTACGAACAAGCACTGATAATTTTGATTGTTAAAGGCTATTATCGTACAACACAGAAAGGAATATATTATTGAAAAAAAAAAAAAAAAAAATGCTTGGTAGTATTTTTTTTATTAATAAAACTCTTAATATAATTTAAATCCATGCTTTTATTTAAATTAATTTAAGCTCTTGTTGTTTTTTGTTGTCTCCCTCTATTATAATGGATATTTTTGCGTGGAAAATATAATTTCTATAATCGAAACTAGAAAGTCTACGTTTTCAGATTTACCAGTTAATATCTTCAATGAATTATTCCGATTAATGTGATTATTTTAATAGTAATATAAGAAAGGTATTTATTTTAGATTATTTGTATACTTTACTTGCATAATTTTTTATTATCTGTTTTATGAATTTTAAATTATTTATTATTTCATAAACTTGATTTATATAATTTTATAAATATGTCGTTTGTCCACGGTTACTCATCAATAAAATCAGTAAAGTCTCATATTTCTATTAGTATTCATAAATATTGAACTCAATTAGACTAACAAACTCTACTATGCTTGAGTATTTAGTTCAACAGTTTTTCTTTCACTCATATACTGCAATCATATAAATCATCAATCATATACTAATCCAACTATTTAAATCGGCTTCAGTTGGATCAGAATTCTTACTAAAGATAGAAAACGCATAAAAGTGCACGTGTTCAAAAACAGCAGAACTTTCCCTTATACCTAATATTACATTACATGCAATTTATATTGCATTTATCAATGCACACAAAAATAAACAATTGAAATAACGATATATACATCAAATACGTTATTTATATTTTATTGTTACGATTTGTGTAATGATTTTATTATTTTTTTTGCTCATACTTCGACAAATGCTTTTTTTTGGCAACTGTATTAATTCATTTTATTAAGTATTTTGATAATACGACGGCTGTTCGGAATGTAACCTCCGTTTGGCTGTAAATACAAAATCTGCACAAAAAACTTATTTCAGTATATCACATCTTAAACCTACAGGTTTTTACTATTGTTCAACACAGTCATCATTTAAATTTAAAAAGTTGTCATAGAATTTCCGTAATTTACAAATTCCTTCTGCATACAATTCAGCAGGACCATAGATATTCCTTCACGACATTTTGAAAAACATCGAACGACGATCACTTCAAATGTCTATAGGGAACACTTTGAAGAAACTTAGATAATTCGTTTAAAAGAAACATCGCATTATGCTGACATTGATTACGTGGTTGAATAACAACATTGATCCTCACAGTACTAAAAAACTCTTGTTTTTTGAGGAAAGAGTTTTTAAAGATATTTAAATGGGATGATTTTGACCAAGCTCCTTACAACACCGACTTGGCATCAAATGATTACCATCAAATGATTCATTGACATGAAGAAGTGGCTTGCCTTGCTGGACTTAGGTGACCACGACGAACTTCAAAATGCCGTGAAAAATTAGCTATGTGAATTGACCACTGAATTTTATACAGAAAAAATTTGTGAATTCTAAGACAAATACCTAACTTTAAATGGTGACTATGCTGAAAGTATTAAAAACCTGCAGGTTTAAGATATGATGTAATGAAATATATTTGTTACGCATTTACAGTAAAATAGAGTTTACTTTTCAAACAACCTTCGTATATTTTTTTACCAATTGTGTCAATGAACTTGCTTATTTCTCTAATTTATTACTGCATTTTGTCTTTTTTCAATATACATAAATTTAGCCTACTTCAAGATTCAAGATGTCGATATATTCAAACATAGAATTTTTAACAATAAGAAATTGTTATTTTATAATTTAATTAACCTTGTAGAAGAATTTCTTCTTTTAATTGGCAAAACATTACTATTTGTTTCGAAAAGGGATGTTTTTAATTATTTATGTATTAAAAAGCTATATGGTTAATTGCTTTAATTAAATAAGTTCGGTACATTTATTCCTTCTTTAAGAGTGTTATAGTTGTTGTTATGATGATGATTGCTGTTGTTATTGTTATTATTATTATTGTTATTACTACTATTATTATTATTACTATTTAACAATTTTACAAATTATTAACGCTTTATAAAGATTGCATTAATGCTTTTGTAATACTGCGGTAACTCGTGTTTACTGAACATTTGAAATTAAAAGAAAACTTAAAATTTCAATGAAGATTGGACATTAGAAACATGCTATCATTCTATTTGAATAGTACTTATGCTGTTTATAGGTATATATTAAAATAAGTAACTTAATTGTTCGAATTAAAATATATATATATGTTACATTATTATTTCATAAATGTATAATTTTATGTTAATTATGATTTTTTAAATTGCTTCTTATTAGTTATAATGTCGTATATTATAAAATATGAGTGTCCTCACGATAAACATTATAATGGAACTTATCTTGCAATTATGCTTGATATTGCAGTATGGCTATTCATGTATGAAAAAAAGAGACTGAAGTTATTCCTCTGATAAAGTGAGATAAATATTTTAATGATTATATGATGGATATTTTAATGTTTTTGCCGATAATGTTTTGATGTGTTGAAAACACCAATGAAGGTATATGTTTTATTTATACTGTAACTATTACATTTACCAGTATAATATATTATTTTATTAGCACATAATATCCTTTATTGATAATCGAACAATCATACAAATTTAAGAGGGGTAAAATTAATATAAATAAATTAAAAAATAAGTATTTTCCATCTTAGCACTATTGTTCATACCGAAATCTTTGTCGTGACTTTGAGTCAGGTTTCAATTGCATAACATTAAAATTTGTTAGTGGGTCATGAACTATTTTTATCATTAGTAATACTTTTTTATTTCTGTAAGAAGATTTACGTATTGAATAATTTCT
>JABFOX010000398.1:0-17274 GCA_022817665.1 Axea sp. ZL-2020
ATTAAAATATAAAATAATACATTTGAATTTAAATTGTTTGTATAATTATTTGCTTTTTAATAACTAATATTTTATTCTTAAATCGATTCTTTTTTTTTGAAAAAGGTTATTTTTTTATATATTATATATTATGAAAATTTGTTACATTTTTTTTTTTTTTTATAAATAAGTTCTTTTCCATCGGAACTATTTGTAATACTTGGTATATCGAACTTAGCATCGCACATAGTATTGCTTTTTGAAAGAGCTTATTTGGTTAATTTTCAATTTGTTATGTACTGTAAATTAATTTTGTATTAAGCCATTACTGGTTTTATACAAGATGTATATATTTTTATTATACAATGACATTGATTTTAATAAATTTGTTTCAACAGTTTCATTGTTATTTTGTCTTTATATAAATCTAAAAAATTTAATAATAACGAAATACTACCTTTTTTATTACCCATAACAAATTTTACATTAAAAGATATTTTATTGAGCACATGTAAAAGCTCTGAATATTTTGTTGTTTTTTTCACCAAAAACAGCCTCTAAAATAGTCATTCTGCAAAATATTCATAATTTATTATATAAATTAAAATTTTTATTCATTAAACAGCAATGTCTATTATTACCTTTGTTATTATAATGCCAGCATTGGTTATACCATATTTTATACCAACCAACCATGTTTATAATTTACTTCAACATCCTGCGTGCCAGAATGTTTGGCATGGCAAGGTTATTTACATGGAACATGAAATCTTCTTCATAAGTGAATTAATCTGACTGCACGGTAGTCAAATTCTTTTGACTTTTTGATCTAAAATGCATGTGTTTAAAATAACACCTTTTTATAATTCCTTCATTTGTTGTAGTATGTTTCTCCGTATAAAAAAACAGTTCATATGTGTGAACATCTCTATTTCTTTTGTGTTTATAGTTTCGATTACTGAGAAGAACTATTTATTCTAGAAGGATAAATAATTTTGGATGTTCAATTTGAATCAGCTTATTTCCACATGGAGGATACAAGTGTTTCTGTTGAAAATTCGAATTTCACTTGTCTTCTTTCGACAGGATTTTCATACAAGACAATATATTTGTGGAACTCACATGGATGGATCTCTGGGACGTCTTGTTACCTTCAAAATCAAAGGAAGGCGAATTGTATCGTATAAGTCGATACAGAGTTCGATAAAAAATACAAGTTTTATGTAAAAAATATATTTCATGCAAAATTTTATTTCTAATTTTTACATATTATCATTGACATACAAGACAATTAAAATATTATAAATTAATCCTACAATATTTAAACGATATATACACAATATAACAAAAGTAACATTCGAATATTCATGCTAATAATTTTTTGCATATAAAACATCATATTTATATAAGTTAGAAATTATTTTGAGCGAGTCTTTGCATACGTGCCTTGAGTCCATTTTCCCGTTTTTTTACTATCACCACTCCTCGTTTTTTGTACAACGACATTATTCGTTCTTTTTTTAATTGCATTTGTTCGGTCTTCCATATATCCTAATAAATAAAGATACAATGATTTATAAATTAAAATTATACATTCTCAAATGAAATAATGTGATTTAATTCTAGTTTTACTTATTTTAAGAAATGTGGTCTTACATTGAATAATGCTCATATTAATTAAACAGCTTTTACAAAACTGTTTTTACATTTTTTTGTTATAGCATTATTTAAAAATTGTACGCATATATATTATAGAAATAAAAAAATAAATATTAAGAAAAAAAAAGTTGTGAGTGAAATTTGTTTATCTTAAAAGAAATTTCCAGCGATACCAATCTCGACCCTGAGTGAGTATGAAGTAACTTTAGCATTTGGAATACAACTCTGTATTTTTCATCAAGTTTGGTTCTAGGCTACAAAATAACAAGTTTTTTGTATAATTTTGTTTAAATTATGCTCTAATTAAAAGTTATCACTTTTCACCATTTGAAAACGAGAAAAATATTAAGAAATTAGATATATTTTCTCTTTATCTCGATCTTACAGTTATAAAGAGTTAACTTTTGATACATAATTTAAAAAAATTATTCAAATAAATTCGGTATATTTTGACATAAAATCCAAACTTGTAATAAATGAGTTCCTATAGATAAGGATTGATTTATTGTGATGAAAAAATTTAATTCACAACTGAATTTGTGTCTTTTTTTGTCTGTTTTGTCTGATATGTAATTGTCTCAAGATAAAAAACATCCTATATATATAAACGAATGCGTTTCATCTTATTATGTTTTATTATAAATATATTAAATAAATTTTAAGTGCACATGAAATATCATATTAACATAAGTATTATATAGCACCTTTTAACATGCAATGTAATGTATGCACCATTCGATACGCAACTGAAATGTTTCGTTTGCGATATGTACATATGCCAAGAATTTTAAGTTTTCTTAATAATATTAATTTAATATTTTTTAAATACAACAAAATCTGATTAATGGATTATTAGTCGGTAAAATGTTAAAATATTTTTTATACATAATATTTAGATACTAAATCGGTAATATCTAAACGTAAGATAATTAGTATAGATCATTATTACCTTAAAATCCCTACAGAAAGAAAGCCAAAGCATGAAAAAATCACGTGGATCAGCGTTTTCAATTGTTGAAGATTTTGGAATATATTGATAATAAGCCATAACAGAAATAAATTTCCTTTTTGCTTCAGCAAGTCTTTCTTTTTCATTAATTAATTTTTTCTGTGATATTTTTATAAAATTATCCATAGTTTTTTTGAATACACCTGCATTTGCAGTATTATCTTCTGTTACAATTTTACTTCGTGATTTACAAGCTGTAATTAATATAAGTATTTTTATACATTTTATCACTTATATCGTTTATTTCTCCAATTATTAGTATTAATTATTTTATACAACATAAGCTCATGAATACACATGCAAATAGTATCTTAGTTCTTTTCTTGAACCGTTTAAAGATGTCAAGTTTTCAGCGTGTTCATTCAACGCGTGAGTTGAGTATATAAAATTGAGTAATATAAAATTAATTATATTATTGTTTATGAAATATACATTCTATATTTAATTACTAAACATTTAATAGCGGCGTCAGACTGTTCCTTACTTCACAAATTAGTATTCATGTAGTGACAGATCTGTGCTGTTTTAATTTTAATTTACACCTTTATATTTTAATGTTATTTTTCTAATACCTATTATTTATCAATTTAATTATTTGTTTTTTATTGTTATTCACTATTTATTTTAAGTTTTCATAGTTAGTATTTAAAAACAAAATTATTTTGTTTTATTCTGTTAATGTTACTTTGTTGCTTTTTTGCATTAGATTATTTATTTATTTACAAAACAGATAAGAACAGACCTGCGTGAGTATTCTTCAATAAAATGATAGTAAATTTGCAAATCGAGAGAAAGATTAAGAAATTTATAAACAGATTCTCTCTTATTCGAATGGTAAATGATAATCTTAACCTGTTATTACATTTGATTAAATTATAATTTGAGGAAAAGTATTTAAATAAAGTAATTTTATGATATAGAATTAAAATTTTTAATAACATATAGGGCTTCCTATTTAAGATTTTAAAGTTGACCCCCTCCCTCCACTTTCAGAGAATAAGTTTGGAGATCAAATTTGGTATCATTGGACAGTTTTTTTAAAAGTATTACATTTGGATGTTTTGTTTTTGAGCTAACATGCAATATTTGAAATATCTAACATATCTAAATTTTTTATACACCGTGTATACTTACTATTAAGACCCTGTTCGAGTTTATTCAATTCTTCAGATATGTCATTAAAATTAATTGTAGCTGCTGCTTCAACATCTATTGGTTCTGGAACAGGTAAACATTCTTCAAATAGATATTCTTGGTTTAAGCTTGTCTTAACTATGTAGTGTAACAGCGTCAGTCCAGGCACATTTGATTTTACATCTTTTAATTTCCCTAAAATTTCTAAACCAAACCCATCCGCCTGACCTCTTGTACGGTTTCCTCCATTCATATAATTACCTACAGTTAATATTAAACTCATCACACGTTTTAAAGCATTTGAGTTCAACATATAATCGCAAGTTGAGCACAAGTTTGAGAATTTTGAAGAAAGGATAGATATAGTATCTTGAAATTCATTTTGGAACATTAAGCAAGCTATACGTTCAGAGAAATGTTTTATGCTTGATAGTTTTTTTAAAAATAATTCGGGTGAATCAAGTGGAATGTCTGGATTCTTTTTTTCAAATGCTAATATATCATCAAGCTCTTTTGATGTTGGCCTCTGTGTCGGAAATATAATTTATTTATAATTAAAACATTTTTAACCGTATAGAATGAAGGGATTAAAAATAGTATTTACTTACAATTTCATAGATTTGTTTCAATGTTTCCAGATTAATTACACTAGTATCCATGTTATAAACGGCATTTTCAATTTCACTGAAATCTATATGTAAACTTTTTTCAAGAATTCCAACCATTTTTGATCTTTTTGAATCTAATATGTTAGCAGGCTGAATTTTGTGAGGTTTTAAGTCATTTTGTTTTTTATTAAGTTTCTTTTCATTAACTTGTCGAGAAAAAAGATCCGCAAATTCTTTAACATTTAAATTTTTATCTTCGTCGATTTGAGCCCATAATGGAATTTTCACAAGTAAATCTTGGTTATTCGATAAAGGTAAAGGTTTCTCATTAACAGGAATTATTATTCTTGTCCAGTAAAGAGGCTTCATTGGAACTTCTGGATTGATTGGTTTTTTTCGTAGTGCTAAATTAAAAAATTAATCTAATTTAATTAAATTTTGAATTTTAAAAATATTTTATATGAATGAAATTACAACAATGAGTTATAATTAAAATATCCTTGGAAGCATATAATACTTTAAAATTATACCGTAATATTTGACCATTTTATTAACATTCTATTCTGTCAGCAAGAAAGTAATTTAGGTTTACACAAACAGATATGCTTGCGTTATGCTTTTTTTATTATTTTTCTGTCAATACTATAATTTTTAAGTTTGAGATTTGGTAGTTGACATTTTTATTTTAATTTTAAAACAAATTGAGTGTAATTTTCTTTATAACTATTATTTCATAGTCAATTTTAACATAGAATGCATTAATAAGCATTTGAGACATAATTTACATTTTTATGTTTTCATAAAGGAACGAAAGCAAATGAAGCATATAAAGATATATGTGAAGTTTATATGGCCGATTACTTAAAAAAACGCATCGTTTAAATTTTTTGGTTCTTGAGATTTTTCATTTAAAAATGATTAACGTTCTGGTCAACATTTTGAAGTTGATTATGACAAAATGGAAGCCATAATTAAATGGAATAATTATATAACTGTGTGAGTCTTTGCAAAAAGGTTAAATGTATCACACACAATTGAAAATCACATAATTGTTCTGAAATAAATTAGCACTAGTGATGAATAATATATTATCTAAAATAACATTAATCGAAAAAGACCATGGTCCAAGCGTGATGAATCAACGCAAACAATGTCAAAGGCTAAATTGCACTAGAAAAAGGTAATTCTGTCAATTTGGTAGAATTGCATAAGTGTTGTGTATTATGAGGTGCTTCCAAGCAACCGAATGATCAGTTTATGTGATTTCTACTAACAACTTATGAAATTGTTCATCGTCAAATCAAAGATAAAAGGCCAGAATCGGCAAATCACAAAGGAATAGTGTTTCACCACGACAATGCGAGGCCTCGCACACCTTTAGTAACGTGTACAAAATTATTGGAGTTTAATTGGAAAGAGATATCGCATCCTCTATATAGCCCCGACCTTGCATCACCGGAATATTATTTATTTTGAAATTTACAGAGCTCTTTAAACAGTAAAAATTTCGGTTATGACGATGACTTCAAATCGCACTTGGCTGAGTTTTTTGCTGTTAAGGATCAAAAGTTCTATGAGTGCGAATCATGAAGTTACCAGAATGATAGTAAAAGGTCATCGTATAAAATGGAAAATATTTAACTGATTAAAGTTTATTTCTGCAAAGAAAAAAATTTAATTATATTTCACATTAAAAAGCCGAAATTACTATCCTACAAACCAAATATTATAATATCATAACATTAATATTTGTGGAATATTATTTTGCCATTACATGTATATTATTAAGAAAAGAACATTCTTTTAATAGTTTAAAAAATTATATTTTAAAACTATGCATAACTAATTTAGCCCAACAACCATTATGTACTTCAAAGATGTAAAATTTTATAGAGTTGAGCGTATGAATAGTACAGAGTCTAATTTATAGACAACCCGACATACATGCAAGCGCCTACAGCAATAAGTAGATGAACCGTCGTACAGTTAGGCACAATTGAATAGAGTTACTTACTCACCATGCATGCTGTCCTAATACACGTACGGCGAGCAAACTCTTACAAACTCTTTAATAATCATTGTTTAAATGTAAAAATACTAAAATTCTGAATTAAAGTTGATACTAAATTAAATAAAAATATTATGTATCATGTATACATTATAAATATTTGCAAAAAAAAAATAAAAAAAAATAAAAGAAAGAACAGTTACAGTATTAAGAATGCTTTAGAAATTTAATTATAAAAATAAGATTTTGATAAGATAATTTATTATTTTATTGAATTTAAATAGACTTTAACGAAGAGGTTTAAAGAAGCAAATAAAAAAGATTTTTTTTTTTTTTAATATATTCGGTGTTTATTTTAAGTTAATAACTATATTAACAGAATATCTCGAGAAATAAGTATTGTACGAAAAAAAAAGATATTTTCAAGGAGGGTGTTTATGTGTGTAAAATTATTCTTCCTACCTTCCAGTGGATTTATATTATTTTTATTCATTTGAATATTTTTATAAAAATATTTAATTGATAACATAACATTTTCTTTAATCGTTAAACTTTATACAAATTATTTAACAACCGAAAAATAAATAAAATTTTTTAAAAATCCTTTTGTAATATTATAATTTTTATAACATTTTAATACTTGAAAATGTCAAATATTCAATTTTTACATCATTCAGAAATGTTAAAAAAATGTTTTAATTATTTTAGTCAAACCATTTGAATTATTAAATTAAGTTTTTTGATATATAATTTTGATTTCAAAAGATGAGTTATATAAAATAAGAGGAAAATAAACACCTGACTGATTCGAACAATTCCATTCATCAATTGGAGGCAAAGGCAGAGGAGTAGGTCTTGATAATGTAGATAAAGGTGGAGATATTGAAGTATTTGTAGAGTTATATGTGGATGATGATGATGATGATAATTCAGATGTTTCTAAACTTGGCATTAATGGTGAGGGTCTAGATTCTTCTGACATTGGCTGTGTAGCAGAAGATACTTCCGGTATTGGTCTGAGTTGTGATTCTTCTGGTACCTGTTGTACAAAAGTTGCTTTTGCATTTGGCATCGGTGGTGGTACAGGCGGAGTATTTCTTTTTTCTGATGGTGTAGAACAAGAATTTCCTAATTCCGGTATCGGTGCAGGAAGATGATTTCCTAATCCTGTGATTGGCGGTGGTAGTGGTGGTGGAGGGGGCGGCGGAGGAGGAGGAAGGGGAGAAGAAGAGGTAAAAGGAGATGATTCTTTTAATTCTGACATCTCTGTTGATGTTACTAATGGTGTTGTCAGAGTTTTTGGTAGTAAAATCGTTGTTTGAAATGTATCTTTCTTCATTTTAGAGTTATTAATATTAGTTAAAACGAATGCATTCTCATCAAACATTTTAGTTGATTTTTGTTCTTTTTTCACATTTTCATTGGATTTAGTAATAAGCGTCATATATGTTTGTGGTGTAATACTAATATCCTCCATAGTTTGAACTGATTTTGATTCAGCAGTATTTTTATACAAAATTTGTCCAGAGGTTTGAGATTTATACAACATGCTGAGGTGTTCATTTTCTTTTTGAAGAATGTTTATTTCTTCTCTGAGTTTTTGTATATAATCTAAAATGTACGTATTTTTCTGCATTTTTGATTCCATTTCATCTTGTGCCCAGTAATACATGTTTCCAACCTTTAAAATGAGCAACTTAAATGTTGTATATAATGTTAAGCAAGTACACAATTAAATTAATAAAAATTAAAGTTGTATAATTTTTAGTATCGAGAATTTTCTTTGATATTTGTATTTTCCAATTTTTTGAAGTAGAATAAATGTAGGACGAAAAGTCAGTCAGAAATTGTAATAAGACTTTTGTTTTTAACATCTTCTCTAACATACAAATAATATTTTAAAAGGGTTTTTATACATTTCAGTCGCATATATAGTATTTTATATTATTTTTATAAATTTAATGAAGTAATATATGAATTAGTTTTATTCAATTTATTGTTTGTCAGAGAATAAAGTGAAATAAGAAAATTCATTTTCTGAAATGAATTTTCTTATTTTGTGTTACATTAAAACTTAAAAGGTGAATGTAATTATGATTGTTTATGGAGTTAATTTTTACAATGAAAATATATCTCATTTCATGATAAAATAATACAATTTAAATTTTATATTATGAAAGAATGAGCTTTATGAAAAAAAGTATTTGATCAAAGATTTGAATATATTTTTGTTTTAAAAAGTGTTATTCTCAATATATTTGTAGTTAGCACTTTTATTCATAATATGATTGATACGTTTTTCTAAAAGTAAAATAGAATACCTCAAAATAAGAATTTTCATTAAATTCATTTTTGTCAAGATGAGATTTTAGAACACCAGAAGATACAAGATGGTTACAAACAGCAATACAGATACTCTTCAGATCAGCATCCGATAATTGTAATTTCAAATTATCTTTTATACCTGATTTTAGCCAATTTACTAAGTACTGACCTGCAAATAAAAATTATCAACTTTTTATTTTTATCGTTGACTTATGTACATACATATATGTCTTTTAGAAAAACGAACCAATCATATTATGAATAAAAATGCTAACTACAAACGTATTAAGAACAAATATGTATTTATAAAAAAAATTGTCATATATAATAAAAAATATTAACTTTTTATTTTTATCGTTGAATTATTACATACGAATGTAAATAACAGAATTTTTAATATATATATATTTGTAAATTTATTAAAAATTCATCTTTATTTATTTGATATTTAAACATTTTTTGCTTTACAAATGTCAGCAACATTATTTAAACATTATATGTTCTGTCAACATTTTTCAAAGTTAAATTAATTAATTACAATATTAATATTTAAATAAATTGCTTTAATAAAATAATATTGTTCAATAATAAATGTAACTGCAAAACTTTATTATTATTTTTTTGTTTTAAATTATAGTAATACGCACACCAGTTTTTTCTACCGAAAACTTTTTATTGAATAATATAAATTGAACACTGTAATGTTTAAAACATTTTATTTTTATTCTTTGATTGTATAATTGTTTTATCATACAAAAACATATATGTTTCAAACATATATGTATGTTTTTTTTAATTTACCGCATATATTATTAAAAAATTAATATACTTATATAATATTCTTTTTTGGAATGGATTTTTTCATTTAAAATTTGTTTGAAATAACAATTTTTAGTTATTAAGATCAATTATAATATGAATTATTTTAAAATAACATATAAATACCTTCAAATTTTTCACATAAAGAATTATCTAACTTTCTGGGTTTTAGTCGAGGACTACTCCGTGATTCACGAGTACTTCGATTGAGAATAAGACTAGAAACTCTTCTAAGAACATTTGATTGAACAGGAGTAGTTTCAT
Source organism: Axea sp. ZL-2020 (assembly GCA_022817665.1). Lineage (NCBI taxonomy): Eukaryota > Metazoa > Arthropoda > Insecta > Hymenoptera > Scelionidae > Axea > Axea sp. ZL-2020. The sequence continues at coordinate 9,806 of JABFOX010000398.1, forward strand.
TGGAACTATGTCGTCGGTAATGTAATTCTGGATACACACAAAGAGAAGCTGTACCTTAAAAAGATTCAACATTACTCAAATATGAATTTAATATTTTTTATTTTTTATAATTAAACTTTATAAGAAAATATTAATGCGTTATGTATAATGTAAATCATCAAATAGTATACCTATCATTTTTATTATCTTTGTATAAATTTATAACAAATTGCAATTAAAAAATATTTGAAGTTATGCAAATAAATTTAATGTTGCTTAATATAATAAAAATTCAATTATAATTGTTTAATATTACCAAGATTTCTTAATCTATTCCATAGTCGTTGTGTAAAATACTCCATATTTTTTGCAATTAAATGTTCTCTTATAATACGATTCATTATATTACTAAATAACTGAGTAGCTTTTAATGGTAAAAGACAAATTGAATTGCATACAATTATAAGATGTCTATAATTTTATGTATATATTACTTAGTCAAACATTTGGCAGAAAAAATGACATGTAACTACAAATATTAATGAAATACAAACAACATGAGAAAACTAGACGTGTAATAGGCTTTGTTGTTCGTTTAATGTTATTATTTCTATCTTTATCGTTTCAATCATACAATTTTAGCATTTAAATTCTTGTGTCATCAAAATTGGAATACATTCATTTGCATGCAAATATATATTTATTAATGGCTTATAATTATTACAATACGAAATATTTTTCTGTTAATTTAATGTATCACTATGAACCTGAATTAAAAAAAGATATTTAATACAATTTTTGACTGACTGTAAAATAAAATTAATGTTAATTTAATAGAAAGAAAGAAATGCTTATATATTTTAATACTTTGCTAAAAACATTTAAACATGAAGTATGAATGTATTCAAATATATATTTTAATAAACATTAAATTTACATTTTGGCCATCTGTAAAATAGATATATAATTAATTACAAAAATGGACAGTTTAGTAAAAATATAAAACCAACTAATTTTTAAATTCATTTATTAACTTTTACATAATTCAGTTTGAATATATCTATAACATCAAATGGGTTACATGTTTATAACACAATTAATTAAGTTACAGATAAAAAATTCTTAAAAATGACATCTTTATTACTTAATTTTAAGTTCATTTTAAAATTGTTCTTTGTATTTTATTATTATCTTGTTACAATTTGTTTTACCTTTAGAAAATTAAATCAATCATAAAATAATTCAAGAAATTTTACCTATAAAATGCCATACTAAAGTATCATTATTAATTTGTATAATATTTTTGTTAATAATTATATTTGAAAACTTCCCGAATATAATTTTTTTAAATAAAATTGATTAAGTAAACTAATAAATAAAAATAACTTACTACATGAGTATTCTGATGATAGTTTTTTATCTGTTAAATCATTCAAATCGTTCTTAGATTGAAATGAGTTACATTTCGAATTCAGTGGTTTAGTCAATAAAACATTTCTATCAGTGATCGCAGTCACAAGATCCGCGTTTCCATCAGAAAAACTACTGTTGGTTGAAGATGATCGCAATGGAGGTGTTTCTAGTACATCAGGTAAAATTTCAATTAGTCTCTGAGATTCGGTAAGTCGAGTTTCCTTAGGTGAGAATAGTGAAATTTCTTCTGCAGATATGTTTTGTTTATTATTATATTGAATTTTTATCTGCTTAGCTATAAATTCATTATCAATTCCAGTCTTTTGCTCCAAAATGGATTGTTGAGATTTTGTTTGTTTAATATGACTTGAGTTTAAATCGGTCTGTAACATTTCAATGAATGTATGTATTTGTGAAAAAAGACACGAGCGCGCGCGTGTGTTATGCAAGAATAAAAAAATAAAGTATATATATAAAAGAAAAAGTAAATTACACTAATTAATTTATAGAATAGTAATGATAATACATTTTAATTAATTCTAGATAAATAGTATGTTTTTATTTATGAATAATTATTTTATTGCAATTTAATTACATAATTTCATACATTTAATCTAACGCGAAAGTGAAATTAAATATATATTACAATATCTTAAATTAGATAAATATTAATTTAATAGTGTATAATTAATGAAAAAAACATCCTTAATTTAAATAATAATTATTCTTATATTTAAATATAAATAATTAAATAATTCTCTTTATACATATACATAAACTTTCTTTTAATATTTAAAATTATAATTTTAAATGTACTGAAGTTAAATTTTAATGTTACAGTTCTATTTAATCTTTAATTTTCTAAAAATAATACAAATGGATTATTTATCAAAATAATAAGAATAAATACATATTACTATTTAAACAATTATTTGTTTATAGAAAATATAGTTCTTTCTATATACAATGGTGGTAAATAGTAAGTTTAAAATATTATAACTTTTGAATGAATAATAAATATAGTCATAAAATATCGGAATTCCTATTTCAAATTTCAAAGTTTCCCTCCATACTACCACAAGAGCATTAATTTACAGACAGGTTCCTTTAAAAATATTACAAATTTAATTATATTTTTTCATAAAATGCTTATCATTGCATAGTCATACTTTCAACTATCATTATAGTAATACTTAAACAACCAATTAAATAATTTGTGTATTTTATTATTATTATTATTATTTATATTATAATAATATAAAATATCATACATATTTATAAAGTACATTTTCACAGTTTAAAAACTGTCTTAAATAATACTTTTAATGAATTATCAAATATTAATGATTTTTTAACTTAATATACATCTTTTTTTAAATTTAATTCTGAGATATTACAAAAAATAAACAATTTGACAAATACAAACTTTAACATTCAATATCTTAAATTTATGAAAATTTACTGAGTAGATTTTCCTGATTAATTTTTAATGCAAAATATACTAACACCGTGAAATACCTGCTCTATAAAAAATTTAAAATTAATTCAATTATACATTTAAGGAATATTTAGACTTGTTATATTGGATCATCAAGGATGAAACTTGGTGTTTACATAATGGATCGGTCAGAATTTATACAAATTTAATATTTGATAACGTGATAATTCATTATATTTTTGAAATATTTGCTCCATTTTGTTAACGATTACATAGACAAATAAAGCAAGGCATAATTTTCTTATTAATATTCTGGTATTCTGACATTTTTAGCAATAATACGCATAAAATGTTTGTGTATTTCTAGAGATATACTTCATTTTTTCCCTTAATAGCACCTTGCACAATTATTTTTCTGATGTGTGTAGAATGATTAAATCTAATTTTTTCAGAATAAGAATTAACATAACTAACAAGATTAGAAAAAGCACTCAATTAAAAAAGTTTACTGTGGATTCCCTTGATACTAATTTCCACTTTATCTTTGACATCAATTTTATACATTTAAGTAGTGTTGTCTTAATTTTTTCAATAGTAAAGTGTATTTCAAGAATATAACTGATCTTGAACACGTTTACTAATATAATGTCAAATTGGGAATAAAAGTTATCAAGTGTATTTCATAAAAATAAAGTTTTTGAAAGATATGTTTATTTTATCATTGTCTCATTTTTCAACCATTGGTCTGAAAAAATTAAAATGAATCATCCAATCTGTATATATTATAGAACAAAACTTTAATTTGTTTAAAAAGAATTTTACTTTTATTATTGAAAAAAGATTATATATAAACAAATATTTTCATAAATATTATATATATAACAGATGCTTATTTAGTAATAACTATTAACTAACCTGTGATAAAGTCATTGATGGCTTTGAAACATGATATTTTATATGATCTGTATATTTGGGAGTATAAAAGATAAGTGGTTCAAGCAGATCATCCTGCATTCTATCTTCTGTATTTCTAGAATTATTCAGTGTTCCTATAGTTTCCATTTGTATATTTCCCGTGATTAAATCATCATCATCAATAATTGAATTACAATCCGCATTAAATAGTTCATTAAATGCTCTCACGCGTTCGAAACATTTATGAATAAAGTTTCGAACTTTTACAATAATCAAATTATTGCGATCCATCTTTGTTTATTAGCCAGGAAATGCCAAATCTTATATTTCAAGTATGGTTTAAATTTGTGCATGAAGAAACGCTAAAAAATTGAGTTAAAATATATATGAATTATACCTATGTTATAATATGAACTTTATACTAAGTGTTAGTTTACATTTTGTTTTTATTAATAATTACTATTTTTTAAAAATATTGTTTATTTAATTCATTTTTTATCAACCAAATAAAAACTAATATTTAAATTAGTACAATGTAATGATCTATGTATTTTAAAAGATTTATTTACAATAGGCAAATCTATTTTTTAAATTTAATTATTGGTAGAAAGTAAATTTAAAAAATGTCTTAGAAAATCGCACTGCTTTGTTTTGTGTGGAAACAATTAAAGCTACATTTTGTATTATACATTGTTTCAATCAATAAAAATTGGGACAAATCAACTGTAAACCTATATTTGACACTTAAAAAATATTAATTACTGCAAATCTAATGACCTTAATTATAAATATTTTGATCACGTATACAAATACTCAAAACATAATCGGAAAACTAGCAGTTTTATCTAAATGCCTAATTTTGAATGATACATTTTTGAAAAAATTAAAATATATATGTTGAAAGCTTCAAATGTGAAATTTTTGTGTAAATTCAAACAAAATTTTTATGTGTGATGTTATATTAAAGAAAAATAATATATTTCGCGTAACGCAAATTAAAAGACAATATACTACCTAATTAGTATTCCTGATTAAAATGCGAGAAGTTTTCAAAAAAAGAAAAGCTGTTGAGAAGAATTGTGGTTTTTAACAGGTAAATCAACTGATATCTCGAGTGACTAATTGTGATAATGAATGAAACAATAATAAATGCAGTACTGCCGGATCGTACCACATTTTACTATCGAACATAACATTGAAATACGTGAGGATCCTCATTCGGGAATTTTCGACAACCGAAACGAGTCGAATGAGGATTGTGCTTTACACAACCAATGAATCAGTGCTGCCAACCTTGACTACCCACATTCATAAAATGTGTCTGTAAACAGTCCTCATGGTATGGACTTCGGGTGCTTTCGGTTTCCGAAGCCGGCCGAGCGAGTGGTATCTTTGTTTTTTTTTTATTTTATGGTTACCCTGTCTCTTGTATTGTAAACGAAATGTAAGCATTGGAAATTAGAAATATATTGGATAAAATAACAGTTGTAAAACTAGTTATTAAAAATATATAAATAAAAATTCCAATTATAAAAAACCTTATAATTAATTTTAAACGAATGGATTTAGTATACATCACCTGACTTGAAGTTGGCGGCGGAATTTGACTATTCAAGACTACTTTTAAATCGAATGAAAAGAACTCGAGATAAATAAAAGCGCTAAATTTAAATTAAATGTCAAACAGCATTAAACAACATAAAATTTCCAAGATTAATTCTGATTAATAAGTTACAAATTTATTATACCTGTTTCACATATTTCAAAGTTTCAAAATAAAATGTATATAATTAATGTTAACTTAAATAAAAACGAAACAATTATTGTCGACCTTAAGAAAGGCAAATTAAAAAAAATATATAGACAAAATTCCTGCGGAGAATAATGTTTGTTGAAAATTTAAATATAAATCAGACAAAAATACAAAATTGGTACATTGAAAAAAATATTAAAATTTGTGTACGATGACTTTATTCGACTTAGTTGTGTATTTCTTGATTTTACAAAACAGAGGCACCATTAAATAAATTGGCAAAACAATTTATGCCAAGAGCGTGGAAGATTTTATTTTTTTAATGTCATATATATACTTCTCGAGAAAAGTTATATTTTTTCTACATGACTGTAATGTCACTTATCACAAATCGAAAATAAATGATTTAAATAAAATTGAATGATTTAATTTGAATACAATTGTACTTCCAGTTCAAAATTCGTACCAAACAATGACACGTCTTTAATGCTTTTTTTTTAACAATCACTCCGAATTTTCCGAACTCTAAATGCGACAATTTTGTAGTTTAACGAGTTCACCAAAAGGAAAACAAGTCTCATTGCTGAAAATGAATTTGTTCGAAAAATCAGCGTCCACTTGTTCCATAATCCATTCGACGAACTCTCTTCGCACCGTGTGCTCGGTAGACTTTAGTTCTTGAATCAGTTGAACTCCGAATACACGAAGATTCAAATATTTCGTGAGAATGCGTTGCAGACGACTTTTCAAGACGTCCAACTCATGACCACAGAACTGAGTTAGTATTCCTGGATTCTCAGCAACACTTTCACGAACTGCTTCGATGTTTCATGTTAAACGACTTGTTTAAGGACGGCCAGAGTGTTTAAGATCACTAATCGATGCAGCCTTCCTGAATTTTTCAGTTACTCTTTTCACAGTTGATGAAGTTGCATCACCATTTCGACCATGTTTCATAAAAAATCGCAAACTGCGGCTGCCAAACCTTCATTTTACTACCACAGTGTTCCCTTTTTACTAAACCTCAGTCATCGGCTCTCGCATGTCTTCTTTTTCTCGTGAGCAACGCTTTACCGCACAATTGGTGCAAAATGTCAACATTGCGTGCATTTTAGGACATCATTTATTATATTATGTAATTTTCAGTTTGTATGAAATATAATTATTGTATAAATCAAAAGACAAAATTTCACTGTACCTTATTAAGACTTACTAGCAACATAAAATTCTGAATATACCCTTATGAATATGAAAAAAATATTAACATTTTTATAATCTAACGTTTTAGTATGTTATTAAACATAAACATTAATTCCTTAAATAATAATTATACAATTAATACCGAATGTCAATTAAAAACACAAACCAGCTGCTGCACAATTGTTTTGCAACATTCTGAATTATTCATTATTAACCGTTAAAATGTATTTAAATTTCATTTACCTGAATTCTTACTTTGTAAAGTTTTTTACTGATTCTAACTTTCCCTAATTATATACTTATTATTTCTTGCTTGAAGAAAAATGATAGAAGAAAAAAATATGCATTTATATTTATCATATCATTCTCATTGAAATTACATTAATAATTAATCAATATTTAAACAAATAGTGCGATAACGAATAATTAATTTATATGAATATATTATTTGTTTACATTTATATATCAACTGATTTAATATATTTGATATTAAATAAAAATAACATGTTTTTGCAGACGTCGACGCAATTGTCATAATTTCTTTATATTTTGTAATATTTTCTATAGGACAGCTTAAAAATTCCTTTTCAAAACACAGGTCAGGCATCTTTCGCGTATTGAACGAAAATGGATCGTAAAAACCGCGCAATCGCAAGAGCACGCAACTTCAGTAACACCTGTATCGAGAACGAAGAATGAACTGTTTGTTGCTGAATATGTTCCAATTGTTGCTAACAATTTACCCTTGGGGAATTGGCACAGCAAGGGCAT
>JABFOX010000399.1:0-17260 GCA_022817665.1 Axea sp. ZL-2020
AAAAAAAATTTGTATGGAAGTGAAAAATGTTATTTAACTTACGTATAATAATTTTGTTTTTTAACGGACATTCCTAGGGCTGTTCTTATTTGGAAATATTTAAAACATAAAAATGTAATTTGTAAATTCGCCGAAAATTAAATTCGACAGAATGAAAATTGAATTTTTTTATTGCAATGGTAATGCAATTAAAACTGAACTTATGTATTGTTGAGTTTATATAATTTATGTAATATATTTGAATAAGCTACTGAATTTTAAATAAACTACAGTTGAACAAAGATGATTTTTTTATATGTACTCCACAAAATTAAAAAAAAAAAATAAATAATAAAATTTATTTATAGATGTTGGCATTTCTATATTTTAAATTATTTTCTGTCATAATATAATTAAATATATGTAGCTTTATGATACATATAAAAACCCTGCAAACGTATTTTATTTCGCTCGTTCAAATTCTACATTTAATAATTATTAATGGAAATATGTAATAATTTTAATAATAATTTATCTCATCATATTGTGAATAAGTGCGTACTACTTTTCTTTTTAAATAAACCTGGATAAAATTCCGATAGCAGGTACGAATGTTTTCTTTTCACAAAGGAAAATGTTAAAAGATTAATGTTTAACTAAACTTACCTAGTTTTATTGGAAAGGTGGTTAAATTCAAGTGATTTTCACTTGATTTTTTTCTGTTCTAATCCACAATGAAAATCAATCATTACTATAAATAAATTATTTGTTTAAAATAATACATTTTTCTTTAATGAAAGAAAATAGATTTATGTATAATTATTTTTATAGCGTAATTAATTAATATAAATACTAATATGATGTATTTTAATTTTGTTAATATAAATGTTTGCATATATCAGAATATATCAATGAAAAACATATTGAAAAATTAACTGCGTATATTTTAGGATGCATGGATTTTCACAGTGCATCGAAAAAGTGCTACTTTTTATAATAGTTTACATGCTTAAAAACAATACATTTTATTATTAATAACTAAAAATGTGTAAATAAATTGTTAAATTTTACCAAAATAACTAGTAAAATACAGTAATGCTTAATGCAACATTTCTCAATATTATACCACACTATAATATGGATGTAAAAGTATTTTATTCAGTGCAGTAGTACAATCCAATTTATACGTTATATTAAAAATAATATATTATTCATATATTTTAAAAAATATTAAAAACAAAATGTTATTTTGAATATGGAAGAAATAGCAATTCACTATGAAACCAGTAGAAAAAGTTGATGGTTCTAAAATTGATAATTTTTTCTTAAGTCAGTTTACTAACACATTCACTTTTAATCACTGATTTTACCGTAAATTGTCTACAACATTTTTCCAATAAGTATAATTAAATTCTCAACGGAGTTTAATAAAAAAATAATGGTTTCTTTCCAGAAATCATTGAAGAAGTCAGAAAACACTTATTTTCACTGCAAAATAATTGACAGAAGGACCACTTCTACTGTAAGTATTCGAGCAATTAATGAAGCATGATTATTGCAACATTAAAATAATAAAACTTCATTACATTTTTCTTAATTATACAACCTATAATTGCTCATTATTACAATGCATAAATATTATTATACATAATATAAACTGAATATCTTATTTATGTGACAAGAGTAATGTTTAAAGTTCTAATTGAAATGAAGTTACGTGATGATACCACAGCGATGTATCATGAACACAACTTCATTTACGCCATTTATCGGATAACAATATTATTCTATACATAAACTAGTTCAATTATGTATTACCACAGACGCATTACACAAACATGTTACTGCAGTATAGAAAAACACACAATCTTACAATACACATAATTTTCAGGCGTTTTTTAACAACACTATACATGTTTTTTATAGCAAGTTGTAGTTTATAAATTCTATATTATATTGTAGTTCAATATCATCTGAGCATTCTATCTATATTATTTGTTTATCTGTTTAATTTTGAAAATGTAAAACTGTTATATAAAATTTCAGAAATATTTCCAATAAATATATGTATATCAGATACGCATCATACAAAAATTAATCGTTAATGGTATATAAGTCATATATGGATCTCATATAAGTTATATATGAATCATATTTATGTTATACATACATCATGTATAACATAAATTAGTTATAATTGAATTTTTAATGTCTAATATACATAAACTAAATATGAGTGATATAATAAACATGATTCAGATATAATTACTTATAGCATGTAAATTCAGTGTGTGTTGTAAAATTTCTATATGTATCATGTTAATCATAAATGAATCATATAGAAAAAAAAATAAATTTTTTATTCTTTAGTTAATGTATTAGTAATTATTAATTAATACTTTTGCAAAGGTATCGTGATGTTTCTGTTGATTCTCTGTCAATGCCAATTACGTATTTATATTGGATCGATTGTAACAATACACAAACCATCAAAATTTCTGCATGCTTAGTTTATTCAAAATCTTCATTATTACCTTTATAATTATGAAATTTTTATATTATTTTAAATTCTAAATTATTATTTTTTATACGTGCGAGCGTATATGTGTGTTACTTATTATTTCACAATAAGTGAATTGTTATTTTTAAGCTTTTCTTTAATTTAACCATTAGAATAATTTCATTTATATTTTATGTTTCCTCTAGTACATAAATTCAGAATGTTAAATGCCATAAATATTTCATTAAAATATTATATAATCGGGCAAAATTTCAATTTTTGCAGTAAACTTAAAATTAAAATAATATGAATTTTCAATATATTTAATCTGGATGTTGTAGTATTTTATATATTAAGGACTGCTAAGATATAAAGAACAGAAACGTTTTACGGATTTATTTTTTTAGTGCTAAATAAATTACACCAACTAAAAATTAAAGTACTCATATTTTCGAGATACAATAGTTATAGAAAACATAAAAATAATGATATCCCATGACAGAAATTGCCGAGATTACCCTCGTAGGGATGTAAGTATGATCATAAGCAACAGTACGTCAGTCGCTCGATAATCCAAGAGGCTGTTGCACTACCTCAAACAGAATCTATTTTTGCATCTCTCTGGCTTTGGCAGCCACTGAAATAATTCGTGATTTCCTCTAGTTCGAATCAAATGAAAAAATGCTTTGTTTAGCCTCGCGCATATGCAAACAATCACGATATGGCATGAAAGTACAAATAAGTATATATATAGTTATTTTTTGTGTGCGTTGTATTGCGAGATAAAAATGAGTCTTCCAGCAATGAAACAAAATACAAAACAAATAAAATAATTTATTACTAAAAATATATAAATTACATTTCATTAAAATTTTTGTTTATGAAGAAATAATTTAATTTAATTATTAAAAAATAATGAAATTATTGGAAAAATACTTCCTGCATAACTATAAATCTAAATTGACTTTGAAAATAATGTAGCTAAATTGTAACAGTCTTACATTATACATTTAGCAACAGTTGTGAAAGATATAATAATAATGTTGGAAAAACCTCAGTCTTTACTTCCTCAAATATATTGTAATTATTCACAATTATATATATATATTGAAATTATTGCAAACGATAAAAGATTAAATTAAAATTCAATATTATCAGAACATTGAATTTATATATTGAGATTAATGACTGTAAGGTTTATATAAGTTACGTATCGGTTTTATCGGGAGGGAGGATAATTTTTATACAATTTAATGGAAAATTATATTTTGATCACCCTAATTACTTAATGGCATGATTTATCAAGAATCTCTATAATTCACTTCCATAACTGGAAATGGAAATCGTCGCAAATTTCGGATTATTAAATCCCTCTACGGATACAACTAATATGAATAATTTCTTTTCGACGCATATTTATCTTTTGATAAAGAAAACTGAATTTAATTAAAAAATATATGTATTTTTATATTACTTAAAAATACAGTTCAAATTCACAAGATACCTTTTATATTTCTTAGATTGTATTTCCTAAAAAATACGGTATTAAATTCCTGTCTTTTGAATTTTGTTCATTTTCTTCAAAAATAAAGTAAAATTTCATCCTTTGATTTATTTTTAATCATTATCTAAAATTGAAATTTTGAATTGAGATACGTTTACCTAATTTATAAATAAAATTAACCCTCTGTTAATATCATTACACGATTCTATACAGTAAGAATATTAGTACATGTTTGTTTTTATAAGGAAAGTATAACAAAAATAGCAATAATAACAGAGAGATAAGAATACATGCAGATATATAACATCGTGTACAGTTAGATATGTATAATTAAATAAATTACATACAAATTTAAATTAATTTATGAATTAGTGAATATTAGTTAATATTAAGAATTGTGTTTTACTTTTACTTGTATCAAGTATATTTATTATGCATTTATTTTATAAAGAGATTTTCTTCATTTGCAGTTTTGTTAGTAGATGCATTGAGTTTGTTTCTTCTTTGGCAAATATAAATAACTTTAAACAAACGTGATAAACATCTAGTTACAACAAATATATGCATAACTGTCGGAAAGTTCTACAAGCATTATAAACTTCAGCACAGTAGTAACACAGTTACTAAAATAATGGTTCAAAGAACGAAGTAGGTAACTTATTTTAATGTAAGATTGATTAATGATCTCGATTTGTCTAACGCATGTTCTATTTACTCGCGGAAATTTCTATGTTCGCTTTAGTTTCGAAAATTCGATATTGCACACAAGTTAGATGACTCAATTATTGGTGTTATTCAAGTTATCGGAATTTAACAAGTCAATTAAATTTTCTTTGAAATGTTATTAATAGGTTAAATAACGACTTTGGTCTATTGAATAATAAAATTAAAAATACTTGGATAAATGAATAATACCAATAATATAATTAGCGTAATTATTTATTTAATAAATTTTTATTATGATTTGTACATCGTTCCAATATATACATAAAATAAGGATCATAAAAACACGAATAAAAAATATAAATAAAATAAAATTTATTTAATATTACATTAGATAATTTTCAATTATATAAATAAAATATGAGAAATTATTTAATTTTCCTTTATTTTTTATGTGCGAAAAAACATTTGAACGAATTGTATCTTATCTATTTTATTGGCTAATAATTGGCTAATTTTAATTGTACTTTATATCAATGTATAATTAATAAGTCATTTTCAATCGTCTTATTTGTACATTATTTATTAAATAATATGACATTACAGTTTATATTTGCACTTTGCATTAATTAATAATACACAAAATGGATGAAAAATGAATAATTACTTTAATTATGCATAATTAAATAATGATATAAATTGTAAGAATGAATATTTAATAAAAATATATTAACATTTATTTTTAGAATACTTTAAAATTAATATTTATATAATTGTACGAATTACATGACTGCATGATTTGATATTTGCAAAAGCTTAAATTAGGTTTAAGCTAATTTCAATCTTTAGACAGTTTTTTATCTAATTTATTATCCATTTTCTATTATAAAATTTTTCTGAACTAACTTACTCAAAAAATTAGATAAAAATAATTCTTCATGTAAATATATTTTTAGAAAAATCTAATTTATATCACAATAAATTTTGAAACATAAATTAGCATTGTACGGAAACAAAGAATTATTTGGAAGGACGAAATAAACCGTTTTATCTCATAATTCAATACGGTAATTACGGTTTATGCCCCAATGATTCTGAAGGTTAATAATAATTGCAAAATAGTTCACCATAAATCGGTAACAATTTAAATTATTTGTAAAACTATAACGATGTGTACATTTTGATCCCAATCAAGATGCCAATCTCGATGCGCAAGACAAGACACTATAACACAAGGTTGTTCATGCGGCTTGTTATAATAAGGATGAGTATTTCGCGTCGTTTATCTTTTTCAGACTGACAAAACAAGAACAAGGTCAAACGTGTATTCCCCTATGCTCAGCTTTTTGCAATTCGTCGATTTTTTTTCTGAAAATAATAAGACAGAAATGTCGAATAGAGCAACCTTCGTTGAAAATACCCCCAGAAGATTACATACATTAATTTTGCCCCTTTCCTTCACTCACTGTGAATGAAGAATGGCTTAAAGGATTTAGTCAGGTCAATATGCTATTAAAGTTTGCAGTTTACAATTCATTCCATTCTAATCGTAAACAGTCGTTCTTGATATATTTTATTTTCGTTGAGTTGTAACAGATATTTTTGTATATTATTATTATTACTTTAATTATTGTAATCATCGATACTACATCTACCAATCTTAATATCCACCATAGTGATTTCTACTACTATTTTTCCTTATTTACACGGAATGAAAATTTTATCAACAACAATATGACTAAATATTTTACATATTTATGAAAATCTTCGTTCTACAGTACGGACATTTAACTATATTTTTTAACATAAATTATTTCTTGTTCTTTCATTCTTTATATTTTTATGTTAATATTAAATGTATTATTTATGCATATAATAATTAATTTATTCATTGATTTATTTACTTTAATATCTGTGGACTGATCATAATTTTCAAAATAAGAAAAAGAACTTTTTTCCACTATAATCTTTCACTATAAATCTTTTAATATAAATTCTTAAAAATTGTAAATTTTTACGAACATTTCTGACATAATCTGTTTCTAAAATATGTTATTAAAATGTAACAAACTGATACGAAGAGCCACGCGTCATATATATTTTTCAATAAACTTGAAAGTACTTGTGAATTTATTCACCAGAAAAAAATAAGAACTATTTTTATTTCCATGAAAAAGACGAAATGCGAAGCCACTTTCTATTTATCTAACAAATCATTCGCGTATAATCAATCTTCGACATTTCTCAGTCTCTTTTTCAATACAATTCTGCCCACAACTTCGGTAAACCGATATATATATTTACCATTAGCTATATTTATTTTTCTGAGAGAAAACACGTAGTGGTCAAATCTTACAACCTTTCGGAAGTTTTTGATTGTCTTTCAAACGGATTTCAAGAACGTTTTCATACCGTTTGAGAACAAATTGTTGTTTCTCCTATGTCTCTATTAGTGTTACGCATCTGTTTAAAGTAAAGTTAAACTTTATATTGAGTTGAATTAAATGTAAGTATGAAGTTGTTCATGTGATCGTAAGTTCAAATAGAAACTTAAATTGGCTTAAAAATTTTTGCGGGACCAAAATGTTATTGCTTAATGAACTTTTAGCTTGGTCCCTGCATTTGCTTTCGTCACTTGAACTCGTAACAGGTTTCATTAAACTTTGGTTTTCCGTTCATTACAATTTCACCTTTGGGACGATGCTTGGCTTCCATCTAAGAAGTTTCTTCTCTTAAACAAAACTAAGTTGTAATTCATATGCCATACACGATTGCAATGTTACGAGTTAAAAACGATAGCATTCCACGTGTAATAGACTTCTTGATTTCTTGTTTCTAGCGCTATTAAGTATAAAATGTGGTTTTTTTTGCAATCAAATGTTTGATTTAAACTTGTGTCTATTTAATCTCTTTTTGATAACTTATTGATTAACGGCTATAACATATATTATGTTGAATGTTATAATGAATTTTTGGTGCACGTAGAGAAAAATTAATTTAAATTACACTATTTCAATAAAAATTAAAATTAATCATAATCTTAATTATGTATCAATAGGAATAATTCAGAATCAATTAGATTCTGAGTAGATTAGATTAGACAAAAAACAGAAAAATTAAGAAGAATAAATTAATTAACATTTCTTTAATAAATGACAAGGTTTTATTCATTATGTCCTGATATTCACATGCATTAAAAAATCATTTGGAAACAAATTATAAATAAAAATATTTCATTTTGCCAATTTATACAATAAGTCATGCTATAAAATGTCAATTAGTTATCGTGGTATTAACATATGTTATTGTTGTCATTATAACACAATCAGATGTATGATTTTGTTCTGAAAAGCAACCATAATAAATAATATTAAATTATTATAATACAATATTCTTACGATTATTATATCATTATATTTTACAATATTGGTAATTTCTAAAATTATTTTCTTTTTACAATTTTAACGTTATCAAAAATCAGATTGATCTGTATCTGAAATGTGTTTCATGAATGACATTAAATATAATTAATTAGCCTTAATTAATTTTAATTGGTGATCAGAATTTTTAGCAAATTATTTAGTATATTTTCACTAATTTCAATTTTGCACTTCTGTGACTTTTTAAATTATTTAATTTTAGTTAGAATTTTTTCTGCGCGTTACACATTCTTATTCAAATGGATTTATAATATATATATTTATTAAATATTATTAAAAATAGTTTGAATATGATTTATGGACTATTAAAGTAGATATTTTAAACAACTTTTCATAATAATTTTTTTTGTTTTTATTGGGACACGTGGGGAAATCTTCATGGACTCAGCAGGGATTCCACAGGGATTCCGTAACTCCTCGTGGAAATGTTGAATTTCTACCAACTAAAACCCCACAAATCCTTGCCACTCGATGCTTGGTCACCCTGGAAACCGCTCCTCTTCAGGGTAGCGTCTTTGCTTAAGGACTCAGAAAGCCCATTCCTCGGCTTTTGATCATTTCACTTACAGCTCTTTCAAAGACCGAAGATCTGCCTTTCCTCCTATTTCTTCATTATGCGCCTTTATAACGGCAGTTATATCATCGGCATAGTTCACAAGGATCGGTTCATCGGGTATCTCCATACGAAGATTTCCGTCATATGAGATGTTTCAAAGATCTGGACCGAGTTTCAGAGATCGATCCCTGTGCAGATCCTCCCATGATATCCATGCTTCGGAGATTCAACGACGTCTGGTACGTCAAAATGTGGTCTCCAAGGTAGTTGTTTAGAATGCAAAGGAGATACTTTGGGACTTTAAAATCTCTGTCCATCGCAATATGTCCAAGTATATTCTCCTATCTCACTGAATTAAAGGCGTTTCGAACATCCAAGGTAACTAACAGAACAATCCTCCTCGAGTAATGGTTCATTATCCGAGTAGATTCAACTGCTTCAACAACCAATCTGACCATGTCGACGGTGAATCTATCGCTCCTGAACCAAAATTTAAAAAAAATCTGGCTGCGAGGCCTTTCCTATCTTCAGCGAAGAAATAGTTTTTAAAAAGTTGCCCCTCGTTGAAGGGAGGGATCGCAACTATATTCGGAAACACACAAAAAAATTGTTGTCATTATTGTTAGTGAGATTTAAACTTCATTTTTATACTTAGAAAACTATTCTTACATTATATTAAATTATAATGTCTCCTATAATGATGTATTAACTAAAATTAAATTTTGACTTTACGAGTACGTATAAATAAAACATAATAATGTATGAAATTTAAATAACATTTACTAAATAGCAGAAGAAGCTTAAAAATAAAATTGAGACAAATAATTAAATTACTTAATCTTTATTATTTAAACTTTCAGCTAATTTCAATAAATTGTACACAGACTGGAATTTTAATTAAACAACCAATATTATATAAGCGTTAAGTCTTTTCTTCTACTTTGGCTGATTTCTGTTGAAAAGTGTGTATAGCATTAAATTGTTCAAAGCAATTATTTATTCTAATTATTTTATCAACAATTCAGTATATTAAATAATATTTGAAATTTGATTTACATCTTGTTAATCAAAGTCAGTATAATTTTGCGTAACTTTATCATTTCAAATAAGTCAAGGTTTTCGTATCTCTATTGTTCAATTGATGCAAAATATTAACCAAAATTCCGTTGCTACAGATTCTACGTTGTTTGAAGTGTCACATCTGTATTGTTTACCTAAATTGGCACAACTTCGGGAGAACTTTGATTCTATAAGTAGTCTCAGAGATAATTTCTAATCTGGTAAGTACCTTGTTTATTGCTAAACTATAGTCGAAGCAAATACTGCGTCAACATTTTTTTATTAGAATTGGAATTATAATGCACTTTATACTGTATTTTACAATATTTACGACCGCTTACTATTCCCGTATTTATTTTAATTAATTATTTATTTTAATTTTATTTTACGGAAAAGCTAAAATATTAGATACATACAATTAAATATAGCCAGAAAGTTAAAATGTAACAATTAACACAAATATCACTTTTTTCTCTAAAAATTATTTACTTTGGATTTTGAATATTTAATTCAACTTCATTTCTTTGTAATGTCGCGGATTTCTCAATGAGTTCTCTGATATAGTACACTGGTTATTAGTTAACCAAACGTTTTCAATGGAACTCGCGGCTTCTTTATGAAGTCACTAATTTAATTTTAATACTTGCAAGTATTTGTTGAATTTTGTGTGTAGCCCAGAACTAAAGAATTTGCAGATTATAAAACAGGGAATAGAGAAATAGAGTTTTTTTCAGACAAAGAATAAATGTGGTACGTGAGTCAAGGATAATGTGATGCGACAGGCATGAATTTAAGATTACGCGAGAAAAAGTCTCAAGCGACAGAGATGGATTTTGGATTAACCTTGGGTAGAGGAAAAGTCTCGAATTTCTTTCTATAGTGACTTTCTAGTTCCAACGCATACGTTAGCGTCGAGTCTCGCAATTCATTTTTTGTTTCCAGAAAAATTACGGTTGCAACGCCGTGAAAATTTTGGAAGAAAACATATTCTATTAGTAATAGATGATTAACTAACAAAAAGAGTTGTATACGAGATGTAGAAGTGTCCAATAATATAATTTAATTATACACTTATATATTTATACAATTTCTTTAAATATTTAAATGTAGCTATTTTACATTTGAAATCTTGTAGCTATTTTTAATATATGTAGCTATATGTAGAATAAATGTAGCTATTCATATTTGAATACCATTGAATTAAATAGATTAAAAATTAAATTTCAATCATAGTAGCAAATACTGTATTAATTAAAGTATGAAAAATAAATATAAAGTGATCAATGATTGTATTCATTTATTTCAATCCTTTGTTCACTGAGTTAAAATTACGAAAGTTCTAACTATGTTTTGGAGCATTTATAGTGCGAATTATGAATATTGAGATGAGATATCTACTATTTTAAAAATTAATTATGAAAAAAATTTAAAGAAAAGATGAAAGAAAATAACGAGACAAGAGCATATTTATAACAGTATAAGTCACGTAAATAGAGTTGTTTTACTGAATGCTTTTAAATCCTAATCATTTTATAGCATTTATTTAAAATGCATAAAATATATTAAAATTACAAAATAAGAAAAACACCCATAGCATTGATTTTACTTTTAAAATATGAAATATTTATGATTACATATTCAAATATTTGAATTTATTTATTTTTAGAATATTTACATTATTTGTTTAAAGTTCTATTGCAACATAACTTTTAAACGTAAACGATGTTATGCATTGCAGTACGCCATAAGAATTTTTATTGCAAAAAATATTACTGTAAAACTGTGAGTTCTAAATCATAAATTTTATTCATAAATTATTCATTTTTTGAAATCAAAGGGGTAACTTTATAGATTTCAATTAATTTAAAGAGGATGTATATTGTCTTAAGTATAATTGAACATAACATTTGTTTCCAAACATTATAGTTTTATTCATTTTAAATCTTTGTATGTAAAAGTAAAGGAGTAATAAAAAGAGGTTTTTAAAAAAAATTGAACGACGAAAGACCAAACAAGAATTGAAACTTAAATAGAAAAAGCTGAAAAAAGGTGAGAAGTAGGTTACACGAAGGCTGAAGAGATTGAAAAGAAACTAAAAAAGCTAAGAGCAGAGATGGCGCTGTTTTCACAAAACAAACTGGTTGAAGTTTATCACTCCTTAAAATTCTCCTTCGTTACATTCTTTTATTTAGGTATTTCTTACGGGCGGAAAAATGATTACAAAAGTAATGGTATATTTTTGTAGCAAAACTGACTAAAAATAAATGCGCATTTCCTTTCTGAATTATATAGTATCATCAAACGCACCAGAGTTTTAATATAAAATATAATAAAAATTCTAATAAGTCTATTAAAATTCCACTTTTTGCAAAATTATAAATAATTTATAAAGTTGAAAGCAAAAAAACATCTTAATTTAGAAAACGAAAGTACCTTTTAGAACAAAGTAAACAAGTATTGTTTTTTTTTTTATTTATAATATATAAATATATATATATATATATATTATGTAATTTATATTTATTTTTGAAACGTCTCGTATATTTTTAATCTTTCATTGGCACTCACACGCAAACTTTTCATTCTTGCAATGTCTTTTGATAGATAAACAGTAATACTTATTTGCTCTACAAACTACAACATTGAGAGCATTGCAAATACAAGAAACAAAATATTCAAATTATCGATGAAAGGAAATGATATCCATATCTATGGCAATTTTCCTTGAACATATGTAAATCAATACGGAAAAGTTCCACTAATATTCAGTCAGTGATTCTCTACCTAGACACGTACTTCGTGATAATTCCAAATTCAAATTACTCGTGAGATTAAATTTCGTATGTGTGATTACGAGCACCGTAAATTCGAATATTCTCGCGCAAGTTGGATCATGTAGAACGATCCAGTTTACGTTATACGTTTGTAATACGAATTGGAAGATTCGCATAGAGTCACATGTACAAATAGTACAGTCAAGCTTCTTCTACAAACATAGGTAGCATCTCGTCGAAGACAGCAATCTGGGTGGCATCCCTTGGGAAAATAATTGTCAGTAAAGTTGCTTAACGACTGCGGTTGTATACAGTGACTTCGTGAAAATTCGTTTTTCTTGATGTTTTACGATCAGAGTTATTACATTTTTAACTAAAATTGTGACCATATATTTCTTTTGGGATTGAATCTAATTTCGAAATTTAAATTTCTTTCAGTATAAAAACATATTATTAATTTTTTATGCCATTTAAATTAGTTTCAAAGTAATATTAATGAAGTTGAACTTTAAATTTAAATTTTGAATAGCAATATAATGAATTGTTTTGACTATTTCAAACAATGATTTAATTTTTCACCATAAAATATATTTAGATATACTTTTCTATTATTACTAGAATCATGGAAGGAAGAATTCTAGTTCAGAGTAAACTTTGCACAGTATAAATAAAATAAATTTTATGGAAAATGAAATCTTAAATATATATTTAGTTAGCCAGTATTAAGCAACATAATTTCATTAGATAATTAATAATTGATAGAATAATATTACTTTGTGAAAGGAATATTTTTCCTTCGTACATGAAAAATTTCTATTGAATATAACTATACTCGATGATAAATGAATAGATGCAGATAATAAAAATATAAGCATGCAAAATAAAGTAACGATCTATAAAAAGTCCTGTAGCTAATATTATGTTTCATGTCTTTTGCACATCTTTAATGTTTTTGTCTGTGAATTAAAAATTTAAAATACGCACAACTTAAAGTTGAAGTTCTTTTTCAGATAATAGAAACATGAGTAACTTGTAATTAATTTGATTTATTTAATTAAAAAGAATACATTTTTATTAATTTTCAATTTTATTTTATAATTTATTATACACTTATTGATATTAATACGTGAAACATTTTATTAGAAAAAAAATTATATTAATTAAACAAATAAGCACTTAAATTGGAAAATAAGAATTAATATCGTTGCTTGCATTGAATCAGTGCTATTAAATTGAGTGGTATTCTTAAAAATAAGTACCTAATTATTTAATTGTAGATGTTTAAATGTATTTAAACAAATTTTTCTTAAAAATTTAAATTTTTGTATTTTCAAAAAATACTACAAAGACGTTTTCGATTAAAAAGTATGGTACTTTTATGTGCAGTTGCTTGTAAATATTTATAAATCAATAATATAATTTGAAGGATTATTATTTAAGATTTAAAGAAAAAATTAAAAACTGAACAAGAAAATATGAAAACATACTTAAAATAATTACTGATAATATTGGTTTTTGTTACGAACAAAGTTCTTCATGCAAAATATAATGAAGGGTGTATCGACAGTAATGACACTTCAAATGAGTACCCTTTGTACATGCCATTTATATTACATTTTATAACAACAATAAAATGCAAAGAATTTTTTACAGCATATTTCATTTTAACATAGAATCAGGCAAATACTTAATTAATAAATACTATAATTTAGTAATTGTTTAAAAATAAATTTAATGTAAAAAATTACATATTTATAACATATGTTTTAAATTGTGACGCCTTTATGTGTTTTTATAATACTTAATCATTCACTTTTATGAATTTTAACGAAAGTTAATAATTTTAGAATATTTTACATTAAAATCTCATTCTGACTTATACAGGGTGATTTATGAAGAACTGACACATTCATTCCTTTAATTGTTTCAGAACGAATTATGCTAATAACAACTTATTATATCTGAAATGCAGAGGAATTTTGGGAAATTTAACTCTATAGCAAATGTTGAACATGTCCTCCACCATGCATAAGGCACAACTCAACACATCGTTCCACGTTACTGATAACTCTGTTACAAATAACTTGACTAGAACAAAATCTCAAAAACATATGCCAACAATAAAACTAACAATTACGAATAAAACATGAACATCTGTACATCTAGTGATAGGCGATCGAAATCAGAACAGTCTGCTTAGTTTAATGATAAAATTGGGGCATTGAGTGAATTTAAAATAGAATAATTAAAGAAAGAAATGTGTCACTTCTTCATAAATCATCCTGTACATTTAATATTGAAATACAATTTAATATTGAAATTGCTTTGGACGTAATATGATCATACTTTATATTCTAGTATTAAAATAATTGTGTGATTTCTCTTATTAAGAATAATTAAATTGACATAAATCTGGATTTAGTTTGAAAATAATTCGGAAATAAACGGGATTAAGTTTGATTATATTCGGATTTAAATCTGACATTGAGTTTGAGTTACCCCACTAATCACTATAAAATTAATCTAAATTACGTCTAATTCAGCTCAAAATGGCATTTTCGGCTTAAACTGGCATTTTCGGCCGTTGGATATTTGCCAAAAAAGCACTATTAGCAAAAAAGATTCTTCATTAATAATTCTACTGTAATAAGAATACAAAATAATGACTACTTTAAATAGGTTTATTGATATGAATTCATAATATGTTTACGTAACAGTTATATATGTAATGACTACTGAATTACTATTATGATTATTTGTTATTAAATGTATTTTATTATTTATTTATTTATTTATTTATTCATTCATTATTTATTTAATGCGTAATTAATTGTGTATCTATTACGATTATAATTAATTCACAATGGATATAATGATATTCCATATATTTATTTTAAAATTGTAGAATTTTACATCATAATAAATGAACAGTCTTATCTATGTAAGAACGTATGGGTGTGATTCTCAACGACTGTAAATAAAATTTCATAAACTGGAATTTGAGAATCAATAGCAAGATTTTCTAACAAAAAAATAAAAAAGATATTTCCTTGAAATCCAACGAATAAGAGGAAAACGGTTGATATCATGCAAGCTAGCAATGACAATCAAAGTACTACCCAAGTTAGTTACGTGGAATTCTGTTATTTAAAGAATGAATTTTTTACAAACATTACGCTTTTATTTTATTGCACAATATTTTATTTATCATTATTATTACAAAGTTTTCAAACAGTTTTATCAAATTAATGTTCAACGTATATTAATAATTGTATGTATTAATATATGTAACAATGTTAATATATTACTTAACACGTTTAACGTGTTATAAATAAAATAATAAGAACTCAAAAGTAACTACCATTTTATTTATGAATTTTACTAAACTTTACACTACTAGTATTAATACAAGTTTGAATATACCACGCATGACAGTTCAATCGTTTAAAAATATGTTTAATTGTTTGTTAATTTTCGTATAAATTTTTAATCTTAATTGACGGTTTAAATTCTGAGCTTTTAAATAAATGAAAATTATTAGCAAGCAATATATTAGATTTTTTTATCATTGTAGTTAAAATTATACTTAAAAGCGACTAATTAATTGTAAATGGTAGTTATACCACTTACAATTTATTTGTTATCTATTTACATTGTGTTCTGTTATGAAGACAATTAAAATATGCGTTGTACGCGAAGATCACGTTATTTCGTTGCAATGTCAGCATTGTCACTTGAATTAGTTATCGTCAAAAAATTACTCAGGAGTCGAATAACATGTCTTTTAAAGAAAAAAATAACACACAAATTCGATATGACAGAACAAGTTCATATAAAAACATTAGGCAAAAATCTACATTTTCTACAAAAACAAAGTAACTGTCAAAGTAACATTTATTTATCTTGTAACAGAACGAGTTATATAAATATGATTAGGTAATAGGTGAAACTGTACCGTGAAAAATACAAAAAAGAAGTGATGCATAAGGAATTCATAAATATAGTTGAAATGTTCCAAAGTGGAATAATTTATTCATTGAAAGGAAAACGTCTTTTAACAATTTACCATGCTGTTGTTCGTGAGATCTAAAGAATGCAACAATGTTAAATATTTATTTATGTATCCTACTTACACCAGTTGTAGTTTCAGGTATTAGAAGCCGCGAAGAAATATCGTGAAACAGAATTATTAAGGCTTTTAATATTATTTAAATACAAATTGGACTTAAAAAAAATTTCAATTTATGGTAATAGAATAATAAAAAAGAACTGAAAATTTTATCTTTAAAATAATTAAATAAATGAACGTAAATATAATCTACTACTTTAATTTTTTATCCAAAACAATTTCTTAATGCAAAATAATATAATAAATTATATATACAATTCATATATAACATACACGATATAAAATATATACCGATACGAAAGAATCGAAAGATATTAAAAAAATAACGCAAGAAAGAGTTTAACATTAGATTTTTACTAAACTAATATTGAAAATAAAATATTGTGTTCTGACTCATAAGCAAGGAAAACAAAACTAAGTAAACGGTTCACTGGTGATGTTATAGGATGATTTGGGATGAATAAATATATTCTTCCTAATTTATTCTGAAATAATCGTGTTACTAATTTTCTTTACACACACACACACACACACACCCACCCACACCCACACACACACCCACACACTATGTGTTGATATTTCAAGTTAACTCTTTATCGTAATAAAAGATAGCTCTTGTATATTTATATTTTTTTTTGCTTAATTTATATTTTTTC
>JABFOX010000400.1:0-17247 GCA_022817665.1 Axea sp. ZL-2020
TATGTTTTTTTTTTTATTTATAATATAATTATGTTTTTTTGTTGGTTTTTGTTTTTATATTTGTGGATATATAAATAATAAAAAAAAGTTTGAGATGTTTTTATTTTTTTTTTTTTTTTTTTTTTGAAATTGTGCTTTGTATAAGTGAAATATTTCATCAAATTTATACGCGTGGATAAATTTGAATCGAGTGATGTCTTGTAATTCATGCCAATCAAAATTTACATTTTTCACCCGTGAGGTAAAG
Source organism: Axea sp. ZL-2020 (assembly GCA_022817665.1). NCBI lineage: Eukaryota > Metazoa > Arthropoda > Insecta > Hymenoptera > Scelionidae > Axea > Axea sp. ZL-2020. Next base: position 248 of record JABFOX010000400.1, read on the forward strand.
TGTTTAAATATCAGAATAGGTTATCTTTTTAATTCGTCCAGAGGCAATGATCAGAACTAATTTCCATGCTATTATTACGCACTTAGAAATAAGAGTAAAACAATGATTGACGGGTGAAACTGGATTCGGTTGGGAAACAGACAGTTGTAACGTAAAATGGAAAAATTCATTGTTATGAATACAGGTGGGAAAACGCGCATTAATTTCAGCCGCTTCTTCGCGGCTAAAATTAATTTTTCCTGAATCAAAGTAATCCTACTTATTGTTAATTGTATCAATAATGCTAATTAGTGGAATTAAATAACACTCGAAATGTGTATTGACGTTTGATTAATAATTAATTTTAAATTATTTCATTTTATTAATTAGTCGATAAAGTTAGTTATTTATATATTTTTATATGGAATAATTGATCTTTTTTCAACCATTATACTATCTATTGATATTTCGATCATTTGGCCCTTTTGAGACAAACTTTTTGTTATATCATTGCATGTTGTTTCATAGTGTGTTTTGTTCTGTGTGTTTTTTCATTAATTTTTTTATTATTACATCTAAATTTGAAATATGTCATATTTTAAATTTGATTTTATTAAAGTCTGTCATATCAATTCACGAAATTAATATGAATTTAATAATATAAGAAGTAATTCTAAAGGGAATAACAAATGGCTGAAACGTCAATAAATAATAGATAACAGTGTAATGGTTCAAAAGAATTAATTATTCCATATAAAACTACATAAAAAAATAAATACAAAGATTAACTGTTTAATCAATTGTAATATCCTTCGTTTATTATCCAAAAGCAGGTATAAATGTAAACGTATGATAGATCGGTTTACAAATATTTTATTTATATGTTCAAATTGTTAAGAGAGATTAAGAGAGATGGTGTACCATGGGAGTAATGAATGTGTTAATCTGATATCTAATGGTTGTAAAAGGAATTTTTGGCACAGAAGAATAACCCAATAAATAATTATGTAATTTATATTATATAAATGCATTTTGTTTTTCTCTACGTAGATCTGAAGTGCAAAAAGTGTTCAAAAAACGTGTTATGTTATATTGTTCATTTATTTACAATTATGCTTTATAAAAAATATGAATTATTATGACTCATGAATATGAATTATGCGCACTACTTATCGTTTTACATGACTTATTTTGTTGTTTGTACTATTGCAGTGTGTTCCATCCATTCATTCATCCATCTATCCGTTTGTTTATCTATTTTGTAAATCTACTTCTAAGTAATGTCTAAATAATTCTAAATAATTATACTATAAGTATTAAAATATTATTTAAAATAATGTTAGTGGAAATGTATAAAAAGTTTCATTTTCTTTTAATTCTTACCACATTTTGTATGTTTATTATCATGACATTTTTTTAAGTTTGCAAAAACCATTTTGTAGCAACTGTTGATGCACTGTTGATCTGATGGAGAAGTAAATTAATTATTACATATTTTTGTTATTAATAATAATTTATTGCGACGTTGAAGACATGCTTTGAAAATGTGTATTAAAGGTTCAGATAAATGAAAGTTTACAATAGGTTTCAAAAGATACACAAAAAGAAAATCATTTTATTCTCTTAGGATCATGAGCATGCTCATAATACCCGTGCATGGGCAAGCAGGTAGAAAAGCAAATGAATTCTACTAAAAAAATTGTTGTTCACGTCTACAGACAATGTAGAAATAGTTTAATGTGTAATATTTTTGTATTAAAGAAATTTTGCATTTAACTAGAATAATGAGTATTATCATTTATTTAATAATAATAACGGCAACAAATACTAATATCATTTTTATCGTTTCTTTACTTGCATCCAATAGAGTGGCTGTCCGAATTGTGGATTTTCATACTGTAGTAAATGTTTGAAATACAAGCTGGAATTGCCTACAGTTGGAGTGAAAAAAGTATGCGGCAAGTGTTACAATAAATCACAAATAAAAAATAAAATGAGCACGGATGAATCTGTGGGTAACTGTTCGCCAAGTGGCAGTGAAAATAAGGAATCCTTACCTCTGGTCATTAACAAGTGAGTATTTTTATTACAAGTTGTGATACGGTAGAGCATACATGTAAACACATCGTGTTGCAATGTAACAGTGCTGAAAATTATTATTTATAATGCTGATATAACAAGAATAAATAAATTTTCAAATATTTTGCAGGTTGGATTTATTGGAAAATCCATCAAAACCTCCAATAGTTATATACAAACAAGAAGCAACTCATTGGGATAGATTAAAAGTCGGCATGGAACCTGCTGATCAAGAAATCATTGATAGACTTAAAAAACTCAAAGAAGAGGATAAGCAGCCACCGTTGCCGAGTATTGATGAAATTAATAGACGATTAGCTTTACTGAAAGATAAAGACCCAGAAAATATGGAAATATCACCTGTAAGTTATACTTTGAATTATGGTACCATTTTATTTATCATATAACTGTTTAAATTTCACGTGGCTTTAATTAAAGTGTTATTAGTCACGCTTTCAATCAAGGGGATTGCCTTTTTTTAAAGGACAGTTCTTTTTATTTATAAGAGTGGATTGGAAGGTAATGCATAATAATCTTTGTTACAAAAAGCTTAATAGGTACCATTACAATTACATTTCAGCACGATTGAGCTGACATGTTTTGTCTATTTGTCTACATAGTCGCCAACTTGTCAATGTCGCGTATTGGAATTGACCTAGGAAAATGATAATGATTTGAAAGAAAATTCTATATTAGTACTGCAAACTAGATTTGAATTTCAATATAAATTTCTCAATGTATTTTTGCCTGTTCTGATCTGGATAGACGACAATCCTGAAAGGACGACATTTTTAATGTTGTATTATACATGAGAGGATTAAAAGTAAAGAAATATAAATAAATGCGTTGTACTTTGTAGAAAATCTTACATGCTTTAGCATGTCTTAGATACACAGCTAATTTTGTTGGGAAATGTTAGTTGTACCTCTCTGCTTTTGATCCCATCGTGTAATACAAACATTAATATATAATATTGCTGGTAAAAATTACTGACATTTTATTTTTACAGACTGCCGATGTTCATAGTATTGATACAAGAACCGATGAACAAAAAAGAGATGATCTTCTTAAACGATACATGGAACAATTAAATATTAAAGAAATCACGTCAGATGATCCTCAAAGGCAACTAGATTCTTTAACAACAATGCCAAGAAATCCTTCTAAAGTAAGTATCAACATACTTTGTCAACTTCATTTAACACCAACAAGAATAATATAGTATTTTTGTGTTTTATTACAAAATTAATGAAAAATGAGAAGAATAATACAAGAGAAAATTGTATTGAAATGCTGTTGACTGGTATTTGACATATGACACCTAAATAAACAAAACTGATATATATATATATATTTTATACTATTTAAAGTTAATTTAAAATTACATCTTCCACCATACTTTCTTACCATAAAGGTCGTTGTGAACCTACATGACTTTAGTAAATAGTTCTATAATCTCAAAATTTATTATTATTATTAAATTTTTTTATTGCGTAATAATTTATTTTGTAGATACCTTCGGAATTGGGTTTTGGTGAGGATGAAGATGACGACGAATCTGAAGAAAATAGAATTATAAATAAAGCTTTAGAAGAAGCAGCAATTGAAGCTCAGTATGACGATGCAGATACATCGGAAGAGTTAGAAGTAAAATCTTTGAAAAATATTAATTTAATTTCAAGTAATAATAAATTCGATATCAATTTGTTGTTAATTATAGGTCTCTGAAAATGATGCCACAAAAGAAGAACTGATGTGTGAAGATTGTGGCGACACCAATGATTTGGCTTACTGCAAGAGTTGCAAAGGAAAATTATATTGCTTTTTATGCTTTGAAGATAATCACGATGAAGATGAAGTCGATATGCGAAAACATATTCGTGTGCCTGTTAAAAAGTCAAAAGAATTAGTAATGAATTAAGAAGCTCTTTGTTGTCACGTTTAATATTTTAATCGCAAATTGTAAAAATATGTCAATTATAACATATTATAAATATAAAGAATAAACACATTCCATTATTTTTCAATAAATATATTTTATGGGTAGTGAAATTACTACTATATATGACATATAACGTTATTATTTCTTTCTGCATTATAAATGAAGTAAGAACAGTTCATTTTATTTTTGATTTATCAACGTGACCGAGTTAGTGCCAGTCTTTTTCTCGATTACTTTGCTTACTAACACCAGTTGTCTGATTCAGTTTCTAAATTCAAATCAATAAACCGCAAGATTCGTGTTTCTCTGCGAGAATTTCTCTTTCTATATATATAAAATAAATAAATAAATAAACAAAAAATCATTATACATATTCATTTTTTACTGAAATGTATATAGATTAATTTAATACAGATTTAAAAGTGCAACATTAGGAAGATCATTGATTCGGTTGTTACAGTTTATATTTCAATCTTTTAGTTATAATATTGAACTAATGCTAATCGAATAAAATGTTAAAAAATTTGTCCATTTATACGGCAAATAATTGTTATAAATTTTGATTCTGTTTTATTTTACAGGATATCCTTGTTCCGTCCTGTCCTTCTTCCTATTCTTGGAATAATTAAACGCATCAGAAAGTTTTTAACTAGTGGTAAGAACAAACGTGTAAGAAATCAACAATTTTATTCGTAAATGTCATATTATAAATTTGTTACAACATTTCTGTGTGCAAACTGTAATTTTTATTTATGCAGTACACACGTTTTGCAATTAAAATTTAAAATAAAATATTCCAAGTAAATTGTAACGTGTAATTTAACATAAAATATTTTGAATTAATTTGTACTAGTACTTTTATATTTGTATGCAAGTTAAATAATTAAACTTATATATATATATAATAAATATATCTTAAGAATAAAACTACACATTGAAATTCATTGTTTCACTTATTTTTCTTTATTTATGAATCGCAGTTATCAATTTTCATTATTCAATTCAGTGAAAACTAATTTATTCTTGATTAGATTTGGTAAATGAATGTTGAATTTATACATATAAAATATCAGATTGTTAATTTAAATTTTTAGGGCATTAAATACTAGGGTGGATCGAAAAGTAACGCACAGTAACTTATTTCTGTGATGGTATTGTGGCTGGAATGCTGCAATTTCATTCAAATATTGGTGGTTGAGAAAACTGGTGACTGTGTCAAAAAATAGACAAAAGATGTTGGTTCATTTGTACATTTATTTGTAACGGCTTTAAAAAGAAAAAAAAAAGAAAGAAAGAAATTACATTACTTTCTGATCTATCCTTGTATAAATTGATCATTCTCAAATTCCTGAACTTATTCTAAAAATATGATGTAATGATAGTGATAAGATTGGCACAAGGATGCAATCCTGTACGAAACCTTCAAGTATACCTAGTATCTATAAATTTAAACATATAATCTCTGCCATGAAATTTAAGAATGAGATCCCTCAAGGACTATCCTTGTTATTTAAGTATAATTAATTGTTCGGAGTTTAATATTGGTATTAAATCGGTATTATAAAACATCAAAATAATCCATAGTTATTAATTATATATAATTATTAACCAGTTACATGAATGATTTTGAGTCAGCAATTTTTGAAATGGTGAGACACTAAATTGTTTTATTCTACACTGAAGATGTGTTTGAATTTCAACAAATTTTACCAAAAATGGCAAATCTGTTTTATTATATATTATATTATTTAGTAACATACGTCGTTATTGTTATATTATAAAATATAACATTTTTATTTTAATATTTATTTGAAATTTCAGCATACATTGTAAAGAATAAATGACAATAATAAATACATTATAATGAAATATATAACAATTTTTAACATTCACTATAATACTATTAAAATTGCAAATGTCATATATATTTATTTCATTGTTTCAAATAATTTATTCCTTTTATTGTATACGTGGCATATAGTTTTATTTCTCTAAAATTTACACAAAATTATATATAAATATAATAACTATATATAAACGGTACCAATATTATATTCATAACAGCGAATAATATTGTTTAATAATATTTAATGCTTTATAAATATTTGTTTAATGTTATATTTTATATTTAAAAATATTATAATATTAAATAGTATTTAAAAATATTTTGTACACATTCATTAAACATACGTCCGTTTCAAATAATATTAATTTAATATTTTTTAAAATTTGTATACATAATTATCCATTATCGTTTCTATAATTATCAAATGGTAACTAAATAAACTTTAAGTATTCTAATAGAATTATTAAGAACTCATTTTTATTTTTATATTTGTATTTACAATTTGTTAAATATTTCTAAAAATATTTTATAAACATGTATGCAATATTTGTGAAACATTTAAAACATACCCAATACAAATTATAAACATATTTATATGGTATTTCAGGCAAACATATATTCATATTATTAAATAATGCTATTTAATATTACAAATATTTTAGAAATATTTTTTCGCAATTATATTTTTATGTTTTACAAATATTCTCTAACAGGGATGTGTATATAAATAATATACATAATTACCGCAATACACATATACAAATTTTTCTTGTAAATAAATTTTAATTTATTCCATAAGAATACGAGGTATTGTAAATACATTATAATAATAATAATTTTCGTTTATTTCACCTTGCATCATTATAAACGTAATTACACACGTTAAAACTGTATTATTCGATCAATCAAACGGCAAAGTTACATTGCTTTTCGTAATAACGATTGTGAACGCACCTTAATGGCGCGGCTTTCAACGGCGCAAGTCACAACTGTCGCACATTTCGCGACGTCGCAATTGAAAATACTCGTGGATGAACATTCGCTCGCTGTTAAGAAGAAGGATTCATGTCTTGTATAAATGATCATGAGTTTGGTACGGCAGAACTTTTGCGTTGACTGTGAAAATGCGATCAATAAACAAATCAATTTGGAATTGTATGCCAGCTATGTTTACCTGTCGATGGTGAGATTAGTGAGAGTTCAGTGTGCCTATTGATTTATTAGTATATTTGTCCTAATATGATACACCGTTGTGTACCTTTTTCAATGTCCACATCGCTTGTCCGCTTTTCATAAAAATTAACTTTTTTCATCTGCCATTGTCTGTTTTGCTGGCCCATTGATTTGTTATCATAAGTTTCTGTTAAACGCCATTCAAATGAACATAACTTCGTGGATGTATTTAACTGAAATGTAGCAAAGTACATGTACAGAACAAATTTATTTTGTATGTAGTTTGTTTGTTTGTTTGTTTTTTTTTTCAGTAACTAATGTAATTTAATGTTTATATTTTGAACTAATTCATTTACAAAGAAAAGTTGCTGAAAAGGTTGCCCTTTCTAAAAACAAAAACGTTTCATGATTATTTTAAACTGGACGTTTTTCTCTACCGTTACGTAAACGGTGTTATTTGTTTCACGCAACTATTTATTTTTATTGCTTCCTCAATGAAATTGTAATTATTATTTTATAATTACAACTACATGCTCGCTGCATGACTAACTGAATATTAAATTGCAAAAGTGCACTGACAATCAAATTTTTATCGTATTAAAAAATGCACAATTCGGGTTGCATAAATGATTGAACATTTTCAATAACACATTAACGTATTGCAACGCTTGTTTATGCATAAAGTTTTAATTTCGATAAAAAAGACCGTTTCGTAAACGTTCTGGAAAAGAGTCGTTATTATCGTGCTTGAAAATAAAGTAGAAAATTGTCAATGCAAATGTTTGCAGTTTGAATGTGAAGATTATTTAACATCTAATATATTTTGTGTGTAAAGATATAATTCGATTAATAATCAGTCAGTCGTGTACAAAATTATACTACTCTGTCATTGTGTTTTAGGCGTATCATTTCAATAGGAGTGATGTCGCACTGGATGGATTGTTCAAATATTTCAAAAGCGCGTCGGATGAAGAGCGAGAACACGCGATGAAACTTTTAGCTTATCAGAATAAGCGAGGAGGAAAAGTGAATTTTTTTGATATACCAAAGCCTGTGAAAACTGAATGGCCATCTGCGAAAGATGCAATGTCTGATGCACTGACGCTTGAAAAAAGAGTCAATGAGGTATACTTTCTAATTTATTTATTTTTTTTTTTTGATAACAATTCATATTTCAATAAATATTGTTTGTAAAAATCGGGAGGGTAGAAATTAGGAATTAATCGTATCAGTGTTATTTAAAATTGCTTACGATTAAATAATGTTACGTCACTTGTTAAATTTTTCTGTTACTTAAATGAACAGCGCAATTACGTTTGAGAGAATTTGAGTACATTATTTTCGTAAATTTGTTTAATTGGATTGTACTCGTGTATGTCACAGTTTAATTTTGACAACAAAGCAAAAGCGTGTAATTTGCTTGTTTGATTATTTGGTTTGTTCCACACGTTTACAAGCACAGTAATATCTGTATTGTATAATACATGTCAAGAAACAATACTATTGACGTGATAATGAATACAATATAAAATTTACTATTAGAGTTCTTTGTAATTATTATATTAGTGATTCATTACTAATGTCTTGTGATTATAAACTGAATTACACAACAATACTGTACATATGAAATATAAGGAATATAAAAAAAAAACAACAACAAAATTTATAATAGTAAATTAGTGAATTTAATGCAAATATCTTTTGTTATTTTTATAAGTTATCATTTTAAATTACTTTATATTTATTTTGAATATTATTTAATTTATCGTTGTTGCTGTGAAAGATTTTTACAACTTTTTCAATTACACGTGTTTATATATTGAAAGTGTATCAAATAATATAGATTATTTTAAATATTAAACCATTTGAAATAAGAATGTTTGATAATATTTCAGTCTAAATATTTAAAAATGACATTTCTATTTATTTTATATTTCTACATTTTAATTTATGATGCATCATAAATTATTTGTTGTATTATTATTATTAATGATTCTTTTCAATCATAATTAGAAAGCAAGTCTTATGTGTCTTAAATTGTATAATCATTTTTCATTAATAAAATTTTCATAAACATTTTGAATACACATTCGTGCTCATATATATATGCGTAATAGAAAGGAAAAATATTAATATTATTGTTTATCTATCCAATAGTTTTTATTCGTTACAAATTTAATAATTATAAGGAAAATAAAGTGTAGTTCAAGATCGTCTGGTTGAATAGATGTTAGAAGCTGTCGCCTTCAATCGGGGGTGTAACTCAGTGGTAGAGTGTCCGCTTCGCATGCGGAAAGTCCTGGGTTCAAATCCCAGCTCCTCCAAGTTTTTTTCTTTTTTATAATTAATATCAAATACTTGTTATAAACATTAATTTTATTATTTTAAATAAAAATTTTTAAATACATTATGTATAATCATTATATTACAGTTGTTTCAGAAAATCTTTGGTATAAGCGATAATAGACAGATAGGTAGATGGATAGAACGTGAAACCGAAAATGAATGTAGCGTAATTGATGCTAATGAAGTCTTCATTTTTACATGCACACACACATATAAGTAATTTGTTTAGCAGTAATATTGTTCCCCTTTTTACATGTGTGAATTAATGTAATTAAGTAAGAAATTTGTGGCAATTATTATGTCCTTTGGATTAAAATAGATAGTAGTAAAAATGATTTGCTGAACTAACCCGTTGTTGTCGATATGCAAAATATAAAGAAAAAAAAATTCCTCATTTTTTTTTTATATATATATTTTTTTTTTATAATTATTCTGTATTAAAGTACATTTGTTTGTTTTTTTTATCTTATTGAAGTTTTATAAAATTTTGTTTAAGGGTGAAAAGAAATAAATGTTTAACTGTAGCAAAGTGTTAGAATTTTTATTACAAACGTATCCATTTGAAACAAATTATCCGGGTTTCTATATTTAAAATATTCATCTCTTTTTGCCAGTGTAAATATTTAATTTTATTTTTGATCCGTGCTTGATGAAGCACACGAGTATATACATTTTTTGAAATGAATTTATTTTTATTATATATTTTAATAACATGTTATCGTTAACAATAGAGATAAGCAAACAAATGAATAATATAAAAGATAAAAGTATAGGAATATATTTTGATTGTCATATTACACAATAATATTTAAATTACAATATTTTGAGAAATCATGTAGAAAAGCAAACAAAAAATCTGTATTGGCAATATTTTGGAGCATTAGGAGGCAGTACTATTATAACTATTGTGCAAAACATTAAAAAGAACTAACACATTATTTTATAACTTTTATTTATATTAGTTACACATATGTTTTGCATGGTTTGTTTCTCGACATATGCAACAAATAAATCATTTACAAACAAAGTCAGAAGAATTATATTTAATGCGAGTAGGATGTTATTTGTAAAATAGTATATGACATTTAATTATTTAATTAATTAAAATTTAATTTCAAATTTCGAAAACATTGGAAGTTTGTTACAATAATGTATTATAATATCGAAACGGCATATTAATTTTTAACGTAATTTTTTAAGCTTTTAATCTTTACTGATTCAATCAATTGAATGACAAATAAATAATCTATTTTAAATACTCCTTTAAATGGTTCTTACCATTATATATATATATTTTTTTTCTTAAAACAATTTAAAAATGATACGATAAAAATTGTATACAAAAATTTACAAACTAATTTAAAAGATTTTTATTTCAAAATCATCGGATTTCTTAGATAATTATCATAGTTTTAAAATAAACTATATTCTTAAATTTCTGTAACGATCGAATATGCATATTTTTAAATCGTCCGACATAAAGAGAACGCGTGAGCGTACCTGCTATAAAAACCTATTATTATCTATAATTTTGAGATAACAGGTAAAACAAAAACGACCATATGTCGCGGGTGAGATCAAAACTCACATTTTCTACTTTTTTATGTAATTGATCATTCACCAGCGAGCTGTTGTAGTGGTCGGGGGTTTAATTTTTGAATCTGTGAGTTCGTTCCCATCATATGTACATTTAAATGTTGATGTTGAATGAATGATCAATTTTACTGACTTGTGTTGTTCAGTGTAACAACAAATAATACAATTTATTACTTCATTGGTAATATTAATTTTTGTATGACATATTTTATATGAAATATTTTTATTTATTGACGAAATGTATAATTTGTATGTTGAAAAAGTTTTTATAATCAAAGATATTATTTATTATTCGAAACATTATTAAAGCATTGTAAAATGTGCGAAGGTGGATCGAAAAGTAACACACTATAATTGTTTTTGTAAAACATTTAACAGCTACCATTACTAACAAATGCACAGATCAACTGACATGCTTCGTTTGTTCCAATGGAAGCTTCAAACTGTACCTTGGTGAAATTTTAACATCCTATCTGTAATGCCAATACAGAACAAAATTAATATGCTTTACTTTCTGATCAACCCTCGTATATAGAAGTAAACTAAAGGCAATTTTACATGGCTATATACAGTATATTTTACATGGCTATACATAACCAGTGTTTAGACATTTATTTAATACTTCTTATTTGAAAAAAGAACCATTTTTATTCGACGACTTAAAGAATCGACTTAAAAGAGCATTTGTTATAATTTCAATTATTCATAATCATATTCATAATCATATGGAATAAACTCATATTTCAGATGTCTACCAATTCATTATGAAAATTGTTTTATATGTCAAGATCAAGTTTATAAATTTAACGTAACAAGGTTGAAATTATGCGTGGCAACTTGTAATTAAGTAATGGATTCTCAATTTTGGTGCAATGCAAGACAGTCGAGTTGTTCAACCAGAAAAGGAGCTTCGTCATTCCAAGAAAACATACCCTACAGTCATCTGTATAAGATCAAACATCGATGCTTCAATATTTTTTACTTATGCGCAGTAATTAATTTAGTTCATTGGTTTTTTCTTTCCATTCTTGATTGAGAAGCGCCACGACTCAGTGTTTTTCATGTTAATACCACAAGTTTACTTATGAAGCTTCAAAATAAGAAATGGACAAATCAGAAGCATTCGTAGGAAGAAGTAAATCGGATCAGTTTTGAAGGAACTTTTACTATTGGGAAATGTTACACAAGGATTGTGCAACAAATTTCAGTTGAATTGAAATGATGAAAATTTGAGTTGAGATTGAAATAATTTACAATTTTACAACCTAATCGTTTTTTGGCCATGCTTTTCACCGTTGAAAGCTTGATCAACGAACACATGTACGTGTGTATAAAAAAATTACCTTGTTACTTGTTGCAAAAATTGTTGACAGTTGGCTGCCAGTTCTTGAGAAATCAACTACCAGTCTTAAAGAAACGATTAATGACTAATGTACACTAAACACATGTTGAATTACTCAACACCAGTAACATTCAACATGGAAGTCTTGAATTTACAGTTACTGTTTACCCATATCAAGTACGGATACTGAATCGAGGTAGAATTGTAATTATTGCCACCAATTCTATAACAAATAGAGTCGAACGATGAGCCATTCCACAACGGATGATCCCACGATGAATGGTCATACGAAGAATGATATTAGAAATATTTCATCAATATTCCAACTGCTGATTTATAAAATAAAAACATTTCTAATGAATAAATAAAAACTTTCATTTACCTTAATTAGACAGACAAAGTTTCGTATCGAACAACCAACGTGTCCAGTGATCTGAATGACGACATAAACTATCCGTTTTATAGACATCGATTACACGTCCTTTAGAATGCCCTAATATGTTTATAAAACGCATTTCTGATCTTAAAAAAACACATTAGCACTTTGCGAGTCTCAATCTGACTAAATGAGTACTTTTTACGCTGCCCTTATTCTTGCTCATATGTTATTTTTAACGTATCATTCGTTGTGCAATTTAATACAAATTGACCATAGCAAAGTTTATTCATTCATCCAGAGTTTAAATGTCACCTTTAATGAAATTTAATGCAGAAATAAAGTTTTAAGAAGGCAACTTCTTTTTGAAGTGAGCTTTCTGCTTTCTCAATACGTTTTTACTTTTTATTGCAGATTTCAGCTAATATAACAAAATCTATGATTCATTTATTCATTCATTAATTCATTCGTTCATTCATTTTAGAACATTTCACAAAACATAAATTTGATATTGCAAAAATACAAATAAGTTTACCCCAATAATTCATTTAAAATTGATATGTAATTCTAATTAGTTAACTTTTGTGCAAAAGGAAATTTATAAAAAGTTTGTAATATCATTTGTACGATACAATTTATGTCAATTTCTAGTCCGTACGTCAATCATATGAAGTTTTCAAACTTGCTTTTTTTTGTACCATTTTACTATTTGCATTAGAAATATTCAAGATAACAGTATTTTGACCAGATTAATGCAATTACTTATTTTGTAATACTAGTAATAATATTTTTAATTGATTGTACTTTTATTGCAGAATCTTTTGCAGTTGCATGGACTTGCTTCAGAAAACAATGATGCAAATTTACAAGACTTTTTGGAAAGTGAATTCTTGGAGGAACAAGTAGATGCGATTAAAGAAATAGCTGATCATGTAACAAATTTGGAACGCGTTGGCGACGGTCTAGGTGTATTTATATTTGACAAAGAACTTAACAAAAATACCTAAAAAATTTGATGGACAACAATTCACCATACACATAATTTAAATTGATTAAAAAAAATGCATGTTAATAATTTTACGTTACACGTTGGAAAATAATCTCTTTTAATTAGAGCTTCACAAAGAAAAATCAGCCGATGAGTTTTGTGTAGAAAATAATACCGTGGTTCACCATTGTCAGCAAAATTGTATTTGAAATCACTCAGTGGTTTGTAGTTCGATTCCTCTGGTGCTTTCCGTCAGTTTAGATTTAGTAACGTGCAGGATGCTTTAAAAGTCTTGACACGTAATGTTTCCAAAATACACTCTTCACTTCACCTCCTGGTAGTGTAGTGCAAGAGCAACTGTGAAAAATTAAATGATAAATCTCATTTTTTTTCACAGAATCGGATCTTACGTTATAAAATATATCGAGTTTATTTGAATAATTAGTTTGCATTGTGTTTTAATCACATTTTATAATTATTTTAAGTTACTATTTGTGGTCATTTATTCAAAAGAGAAAGGATAAGAAACCTAATTGTAACTCTTTATCGAGCAAATGGTGATATATTGTAGCTTTTGATTGAAGAATAAACCAAAAAATTTTATTTTTTGATCAAGAAGAAGAAGAAGAAATCATAATTAGACGTTCCTATAATTTTCTCCTGCATTCCTTCCTAACGGATGGGCTGCTGCAGACTTTTTATGCACCCTGTACGTATTATCTACAGATGTAGCTTGGGTATTACTTTCTTTATTAAAGTTTATCGCAGAAATTTACAAATTTGCCGCATAAATATTTACAATTTTTACTATATGAATTATGTGATACGTTTGAATAATTTTTTGCGAATTAAATATATTTATAACGTTAGATTGTATTGTTAAATATGAAAGAAAAATTAATGAAAAGTTAGATATATTAACGTATATTAAATGAATAAAATTAATTATTGAAAATGTGCATTTTCCATTAATTTATTTGCACTGTTAATAATATTTATGATATTTCCCAAAACAAATTCCAAATAATCACGTAATACCGAAATAGGTAGGGTTCCATATTAAAACATTACACTACAACGCGTCTGGGATATAGTATTTTAGTATTAGTTGTAATAACAATTAAAATCTTTTTATGCATATAAATGTAAAACGTGCAGTTGTTTTATTACATTTACATTATTTACATTATGTTTTTCCAGTAGTTTGTACATTTTCGTTAAATAATATACCAGAAAACTTCAATGCATAAGCAAGGGGAGGTTGTGTAAATGACTAGAAGCAAAATATTCAAATTTAAGCAACTTTATTAACAACAGATTCAACGTATAATGTAATAAAATAAAAGGAAGATTTAACAAAATATTAAAGGAATCTGAGAAACATGAAATAAACGGTAAATTTTAATCTTTATCAAGTCTGCATATGTAATACATTTTACAACCACTTTAAACTTATTTTATATTTATTAAAAAAAAATATTGAACATCAAAAATATACGTTAAAAACGAATGAGTTAAAATGACAGCTCCACTATCACCAGACTTAACCGTTAATTATACAAATGTTTCCCATTATGTTACTGGTACTCTAATTATCTCACCATGAAGTTACTTCTGAATTACTTTTAAATTTTCATATATTCACTAGATTATTTTTATCGCACGGTGACGGCATTGAACATTTTTGCAACTTCAAACAAGGCTGAGTTCTAAAAAATTTAACTGATTTTATTGCTTTTCAAAATATTCCTCTTTCACACTAATACATTTTTGCATTAAATGAAATTAGCCCTTTAAGCAACGATGCCACTGTTTCTGAAGTATTTCAAAAATCGGGTTTTTATAGTGTTCCACAGCTTTATCTATGGAAAACTGATTCGAGGTACTTTGCCAACGAGGAACCACGTCGGATCAAAAAAAAAAAAAACTTGCAGGGCAGATTACATTAACCGATCCCAGAGTGATATAATTTTTCCTCATAGGTGTTTCTCCAATCGACATAAGTCGCACAGAGGTTCGTAGATGTTAAAAAATGGAAATGTCTCGAGAAATGGCATCTTTACAAAATCGCATTTGTACAACAGTTAAATGACGACGACGATTCTAATCTACGAATAGAGGTTTTACTGCAGATTTACTTTCTTCAGAAGTGGTAATAAATTGCTCTCTGCTCCTGTGTGCGAATAATATGACCGGCGGTGGTAAATTTCAATTTTTAAATGGTACCACTTTTAACGATAGCCAGGAATAACGATATGAACATGACACCAGGGTCCTTGATTAAAGCGTTTAAGTACGTTTTCGTATAACAGTGCGGTCTAACTTGATTTGCTCTTCAAATTGCTCACCACCGCACACGTTGATAAATTTATTTAAAAAACCACGTTACTTAATTAAATCCACTTGGAGTACAAATAAAGCACCAAGTTCGTCCAAACCAGCACGACCTTATTTGATAAGTTTAGGTGGTATTGAAGTTCAAATTAAACCGAACATTGGAAACTGAAAATAATAATGCAGAATTCCAGTTAAAAAAGGAAGGGAAGAAATTGTTTAAGGAAATGTAAAATTAATATGATGTTATGTCAGGATAACGCAAAAAGTACGAAACTGCGATAAAAAATGGTATTTGTATTTCCTTATTCGTAAGACATATTTTCAATCCGAGTTCCGAAAGTAAGGTGAAGTTTAACGGCATTGCACTGTCTTTTGTTGCGAACAAGTAGGGTATGCGAACAAAAGCGCGAGCACTCGGTACCTTGGAGAGACAACTGACACAAGGGCTCGCATTTAAGAATTCATATTGGCCCGCTGCTCTACCTCTGATCAGAAATTATTGGATATTCAATATTAAACACTCAGTTTTCTATATTTATTATTTATATCAAACACTTCAGTTTAATTGTTTTGCACTCCTTTTGGATTTTCCTTGATTATACCAGCGTCTGTAAACAAAAATGACATTAATATTAGAATAGAATCGCTCTTGATTCTGAAAAATTAACAAACTACTCCAAAAATATTCGAAACCTCATACGTAAATCAAACACAAATTAATGGTAACTGAAAATATTTTTGATTGCAAAGTGAAGTTTGCGCTCTTGAGTAATACATTTCACCGTTTTTTGATGAAATTAAATATAAAACTGAATCGACATTTTTGCACGCCAAAATTAATATCGTGTCGAGCGAATAAATTTCACACATCATATTTCTTTCCTTTTCAAAATCCGACACTTCAAATTTGTTCTCTGGACATTTTCGAACTCGAATTTAGACGTGTTGTTAGAACCTGAGCAATTTCAAAAAGTTGAAAGGTTAATTTAAGATATA
>JABFOX010000401.1:0-17232 GCA_022817665.1 Axea sp. ZL-2020
AATACATTATTAAAATTTAAAACCAGAGATTTAAAACAATAATATTTTGTATTAATATAGCTAAATATTTATATATTTATATTATTATTATTATTATTATTATTATTATTATTATTATTATTATTATTATTATTATTATTATTATTATTATTATTATTATTATTATTATTATTATTAAATAATATAGCAAAATAAATGTTATGAATACAAGTGTTATACTGATATAATAGTTTAATAATATTCGTTATAATTTTGTACATCTATTTTATTTGGTTACACTATATTTATTGCTTTTCATTTAAATCTAATTTCTGAACGACTATTCAAAGAATAAAATTTAAATTTTAACTTCTAACTAATATTTCATAAAATAAAAGTAAAACTTAAAATTATTTCTAGAGAAAGGTATATTTGTAATTTGCAACTGAATTTCTATAAAAGTAAATATAAATATAAAAAAGTTAAAATTAAAATAGTATAAAATAAATTTTTGGTTGAAATTTGTATACAGAAAATTAAAAAGGGAATTGTAAAATGATTTAATTTTTGTTTTACACCACTATAAATTGCAAAAATACTTTTTCGAATACAATACAACAGATAATACTTACGCATTAATAGTGTATAATTATATTTTTCAGACAGTATTTTTCTGTCAATAGTTCAAATATTTGCAAAAGCAGAGTTTTAACTTATTTTCCATCAACTATAAGTAACAGAACAACTTTTAACTGACATTTTCTTAGTTAAAAAATATTTAACTTAATTAGCAGCTGAGCCAATAAAATTTACTCAATTACTTACCATTAATAAAAGTATAGCTTTTGTTTCTTACTTCCTTGTTTCTAAACCATTTTTTGCTGACACACTTTGTTGCTTCATACATCGATTCATGAACTTTTAATTTTACTACTGTATCATTACAGTATAGACCACAAGTAATTATTATTTTACAATTTATAATATTTTCTTTATTCACAAACTTAGCAAAAATAAAATAAACGAAAACACTGGAAATAATAATTTAATATTATATTAATATTTTAGTAGTATTTATCATTTCTGATGTAAATATCTGAATTTAAAAAAAAAAAAAAAATGATTACTCTAATCTTTTAATATATTCTAAAAATTGTAAAATGACAAGAAGAGACTTTCAAATGTATTGTACATCTGGCGAAAGATATTTCATATTATAGAAGTGCATTTATAATAATTTACTTCAATACATTTCTATACACATACAATACAACAATAACAATTACAACAGAAATACACAAAAAATGCAAAACAAATAAAAAAGCAGAAATTTAAAATGGATACAGAGAATTTGAAATCATTACTTATTTTTTAACATATTAATTCACAAGCGTTAAATGATTGAGCACAGTAGAAATCCATCCTTCCACCGACCATAGGAGAGTATCCATCTTTCCAACTACAACACCTGCTTGGTCTATAATGCTTCGGAAAAAGTGAATAGCGCTGTTCGGTATAGTTTATACCCAAGAATTTTATAACTGAACCTCGGTCTAATCTCAGATTTGATTTTCCTTTTTGTTTTCGGTCGATTCACACGTAAGTCTTACTTTTATCAACTACTTTACATATCCGCCTATATTTTAAGCCTTCAAAGATCTTGAACTTTCTTCTGGCCATCTCATTAACGATAATATCCGTAATAGATCTGCACTTTTACTCAATTTCGCGTCTCGAGTTTCAAGTTGAAAAAACCCATTAAATGGATGTTTCACTAGGTTGATCTAAATACGGATCATTGGGGACAGCTACATATTACCCTTTTCATGACTGTTTCGGTTCCCGAACTGACTGTTATTAACCTTCCGATAAAGTACGATCACATGATGCTATAAACGTTGCTTTGAGAAACGGTCTTTGAGAGAATTTAGTACTACAAGTCACCAGACGTTATCCAAAGCGTTGGAGATGATGTATAACAAGACAGCGACGTAGAAAATTACATTAGCATCCTCTGAGTACTTCAAATCCACGAGTGAGTTTTGTGTCAACCGTCTGGATGTAAACTCATACTGTCACGTGGACATGTTTTCTGTACTATGACCATCCCTGACAAGCTTCTCTAGAAGTTTCTTTAACACGGACAACAAGAAAATTAGCTTGTATGATTCAAGATATTCAACATGCGCGTTATTTCCAGAACAATTACGCGTGTTGCAACTTTTAGTACTTCGATATTGTTTTTCACTTTCGTCAAGTTACATCCGTGTAGGATCTTTAATGCTACAAATTCTTCATGGAAACTCTCGCCAACTATTCCATTTTGCGACCTATAAGACCTGAATGTAACGACAATGCAACATTCGGTACTCCTTTTTTCAGTCTAGACGAGCCAATTCATTCAAATTTTTATTCGAAAGTGCGTTTAAGCCTTAATTTCTGTTTGTTTATTACTTCATTACGAATTGGACTTTTTAAACCTATATTTGCGTGATATTGTTATTTTATAGTCACCTATGTAAGGGTTTCAGCTGCAGATTTTGTACCAGCTGAAGATTCAATTTAAGTCTGTTGTTTCGCTTGTGTTACTGAACTGGAACGTGTATAAAAGGAGAGACCAGGGACTAATAATTGTACACAGGATCACTGCCTACAGTTATTCAGACGTTCTCGGAAGAACCTAATTCGGAAGACCTAAGTTGATAACTTTTCAACCCTCGTTCGTTTGGCTGGTGCATAGTTTTTCAATGAAGAAGATTGGTGATATTTTGGATTCCGTTTAAGTGGAGGATTATTGTTGATTTGTCCATAGTTCCCCAAGGAATGGTCTGTATACAGGTTACTCATAAATGTATAGTGTATCAGCTGCAGGAAGGACTCCTCCAAAGACTTCAATGGAGACCGTTTTAACCTTTTCTCCTTTGACCAATACATTATTATTTTGATGTTGTAATCCCGACAAGAGACTCACGTTCTTTGGTCGTGAATGTCCACTGTAATACGGTATCTCACCCATATGAGTAGGGAAGACTGAAAAGAAAGGAAAAAGGATGGGTGAGAAAGAAAATATAAGATTAAACGTAGAAATATTAATTCATTGCTAATTCTTGCCCTTAAACTCTAGAAACAGCATTTATCGATTCTGACTGCGAAGGTGTAACCAGCTGAGTTAAAAGGCTTTATTGTTTAAAAGAGTTATCGCAGTTCCTTCTAGAGAACATGTCAACTTAATACATTGAATCATAGAGTCATATATATATGTCATAATACAAAAGAACATAGAGTCATAACTTGCTCGTGACGACTAGATGCTTAAAGTAGCTTGAGATTTTGTCTACCTTTAGCAGGTGTCATGTATGCTTGCCCAGTCTTAAACGACTCCACACGGTTTGATAAATAATTTATATCACTAATCCGACTATCACTAATAAACAACAGTCAAGATTTTCAAAGCTACTATGTGTCTGTGTAATGTTTATATAAATATATATTATTTGTATGTATATACTTTGTGATATCGCAAACGTGAATTAAGGGGTATATCAGTTTCTGAGGCTAAAAAATATTACTTTTCTTGTCTTTCTTTTTTGCGTTATAGTTAAGCTTGTTAGAATTTTTAGTATGGACTATCAAAAATACATACATTGAACTAAAAAAGTGTATTCATTTATAATGTCCCTTTATAATTAAATAAAAACTGTTGGAGTAATGAAAAATTCTGCATAGCTCCAAATGGCTGCTATTTTCATGTAAATGTTATCGTTTTGGTAGTAATAATCGTGTTTCAAATTAAGTGAAGAATATTCATTTAAAAAAACTATCTCGACAAAAACTCTTACATATTGCACTTCATGTGGAAAAAAACAAAGTTACTTGATTGGGCACTTTAAGAAATCTTATGAATATATTTCGAAAATATGATTTTGAAATAAAAATGTTTAAAGTTTTACATCACGTTATAACCTAAATAACCAAATTATTTTTCAACATACAATGAATTAATGTGCTCGAGAAACTACAATTTTTTTTTCGCTTCTAAACAATTTTAAACTCCTTTCAAAACTAAATAGTTTCGCGTTCTTCACAAAAACCTTTGCCTTTCGTTATTTCTTAATTTAAAAACGTTTAAATAAAAAGAAGACATTAGAAATGAAAAACAAAATATGTGCGTTCTTTGCATATGAACAGTACAATATGGACTAACTACACTAAAAAAAAAGACAAAATGACAATGTTTTATTTTATTTCGTAATATATATAAGTCCATACGAAGAATGTATTAAGACAAAATAAATATTGTGATTCGCTTGAATTCACTCAGCTAGAGTACTTGAGTGCTCGCTTGGCTTTCTCAGTGCATTACACGTATTCATAAAACTCGCAATTATTCGAATTTTTATTTGTGAGTTTGAATGAACATTTTTAATAATATTCCATTAAAATAAAATAGAAAAAAATTACTTTTCTGATTTAGTTTGCATTACTGCTGATATTTTTGATCGTACACTCATCCATTATTAAATTTAACAAAAGATGTATTTAAGACTTAACATTATTAACTAAATGAATATTTTGTATGATTCTAAGAAAACAAGTTTTATAATTCCTAATAGACTTTGGTAAAAAACAATGTACAATCGCTGATATATTATATAAAAAGGTTTTATACTTGATAATTTTTTAAATGAATTGTATGATAAATAATGGATTTAAAAATGTAAAGTTTTATTATTAATATCGTAATTATATTAGTATCAGAATTAAATGTAAATACACGAAGACACATACTAACAGTCTAGAAATATTTGTTGTCTTTTTTTTAATTTTTAATTTCTTCTTCTTTGTAATTTAATATTCTCTACATTTCAGGGTAGTATATAGAAAACATAGTTATGATTATATTTTGGAATTGAATGACATTTAATGAGTTTGGTGCAAGTCTGGATATACGAGTAAATATTTATATATACTCGTAATATGTACGATATACTCGTATATATTAAATATGAAGTTGAGATTCAGTATCGCATGTGAAGGTATTGACTCTGAAATGTTTTTAGATATAGTATTAGTTATAACTAGATATAACGTAGATCAAATCTATGGCCTGGGTTAGATCAAGATATGGTTAGGATTTGATATGAATGTAAAAGTAATAATTTTTATATGTATAGTGACATGTATATCACATTCAACTGACTTTATCATACAACCGAATAAGATACAATATTGAAATTTGAGATCCGGATTTGGTTTAGAAGCCGTTTGAACTTAGTTTGGACTCGGTCAGACATGAAGGACTTTGGTCTAGATTCGTTATGGATTCGGTCTGAATTTAATGAGCGATTAATATTTGATATCTGGATTGGATTTGGACTTTGTAATCTCTTCTCATGTATGAATTCTTATTTAATTCCTTATATATCTGAGAAACTGACTTGGAACGCATTAATTCCATTTAAACGATTACTGTTCTTGTTCTAGTGTTGAAGATCGACACACGAAAGTATGATCCGGGGATATATGGAATCCATAACTACTTACTCATTTTAACTTTTGACCAACATGTATACGCTAGATCTATATGCATCTTGTTATATCGTATTGTTAAAATCACAAACTACCACTATTTTAATCAGTTCTAAAAATTGTTTCGAAATTATAGTTTTTATATATTTATAAATTAAATCTTATTAATACTTTATTTGAAAAGTTTCACGATTTAAAATTTATAACTCCTGCAAAAAATAGCTTAAAACTTAGAAGTACATTCATGTTAAATCTTAAATTTTTCGTTCAAAAAGTATTCTAAAAATTGTTTATATTTCAACAAAATTTTTCTCATGTTTTTTCTAATTTTTTTTATATTTGTGTATTGTTATGTGTTTACCTAAGTAGGACAATTGTGATCTAACCATATCACAGATCATTAATGCTTATTACTGATCTGTACAAGAGACGTACGGCGGGATACAAGAGCTGTTACCACCTGTGTCGTTACCATAGCAATGTAATACCCTCGATCCCGTAGGACCAGTTAGTCGAGGAATTAGCAATCCCATTGAGTCAAAATTATTATACAAATGTAATGGCATCTACTTCCGTCTCTTTTTATTCATGAAAAAGTCTTATCATCTCCAAACAATATTCATTTTTTTCCAATATCATTGCATTAGATTAACTGTTTCCTTTTTTATCGCTATTTGAAAAATAAAATTAAGAGAAATGAATGGAATAGAGGTCTGAAGAAAACTTAGGTTACTTATTACGTTTATTTAACCTCCGATATAAGGTATTAATATAGTAAGATATCACTATGGTTAATTTCAAAAAACTTAAAGATCAATTTTTCTAATATACAATTATATTTAAATTATTCTTCTTCTTGTCATCTAAATAAATTTCGACATTTCCATCAAAATTTGGTTCTTTCTAAAACAAAACAACAAAAAATTATAAAGTTTATAAAGTTATTAAGTTAATTTATAAAGTTAAAACTTTCTCTTCGTTTGTTCAATGTAACAGTTTTTATAATCATTATAATTAAATTGGTACATTACGCTTATTTAATCAATTTATTAATCAAACATTTATTTACTTGATACATTTATTTATTTGATTAATCAGTTCAGCATTCTATGGCGAGTAATGAAAACTGGATTATGAATGAGGATTATTATGATGATGGGGATGAATTAGAATTATTTACTCAAATTTCTTTGGAAATATATTACATTTAATTCTAATTTAATTTTAATTTGTAAATAAATCAGTTAATCGATGTAATTTTTTGTTTGGAAGTAGAGAACAATAATTATAAGAATTTTTTGTAAACATTATTTTTTATTTGTTGCTATTGGATATCGCGGTTTGTGGTTTTTGCGGAAAATAATATTATTTGGATAAAAACTTTATAGAAAGAAACACATGGTACAGGAAATAAAACCTATTTTTCGGAAGATTATATTCTGTGTAAATTTTAGCTTTTTTTATATTGTACATATTTAATATAACCAGAAGAATAATAATAATTTAAATATAATATATCAGAAACATTGGCTCTTAAGTTTTTGGAACTTAGCCATATTAGATTACTTATAATTTTTTACATTAAAAGTTTCGTTACATTAATTTTAAGTTATTACTACTATTAAATTTTCATTTTTTTTTTAGCAATAATATTAATAATCATGATGGATTGGTTTTTTCAGCGCCTTAAACATATTTGTAAAAAAACTCATTATTAATTTATAGCGAGATTCTTAACAATGTTTGTAGTACTTTTCAGTAAATGTTTCATTATTGCTGATTATTGATTATTTCATTATTTATGATGCTCCTATGTCGGTATTAAAAATACACATTTACACATATTCAAAGCTTATAACATACTATTAGTGGAGAAGTTTTAATGCAACACCAAAAATTACTAGTTAACTACGCTTATAACACATTGTGATAAAATAATTTTTTGTTAATGATTAACACGAATAGAATGTAATTTTTATATAGTCGTACAAAAAACATTTAGATAAATAATTTTCTTGAATTTAAAATCAACTGTAAACAGCTTTTTAATTTAATATACCAAATTTTTGTATCATATGATATATGAATCATATTTTTTTGAAAACACAAATTTGAACTACAGGATAATGCATAAACGTATTGCAGAAGATGAATCTTGGGAAAAATTAATGAATTACAGCGAGAGGTACTGTCTTGCCATCATACTTGCTTAACATTATACCATCGAATTTTTATTTGTTCTGATCGCTATAACATTTTCTAAGTGATAAAAAATTTGAAAATTTGGATGATGTCCAAAATGTCATCTTCAGGTATTTTGCTTAATAGCCAATCAATTTAGTTGATCTAGTTTTAAATATTTGTTCATTAGATGGCAAAATATTGATGATAACGAAAGTGACATCATTGAGTAAAAATCAAAACTTATTAAAAATATATTTGCTTAAATTAAAGGAAAAAAATACGACATTACATTTGATCCTCCTAATTTACTCTAGGTTTTTTTCAATTTATGAGATAAAAATTCAAGTATTAAAATGGATTAAAAATCCAGTTAAATTAAACTGTGAAATAAATAATCTTGTATGTTAAGTTATATAATTTCAATGCATAAATTATTTCATAAAAATATATAAAAATGAAGAATTTTCAAATTAAATAAATTAATGTCAGAATTAAAAATTTAATAACTAATAAAATAAAATTTTTAATTTTGATATAAATTATTTATCTTTATTTTAGTGTTATATATTTTTCATTTTATAGAAAATTTAAAATATTCATAATAAATATTCATAAAAATAACTGAACTATTTTGAAATGATTGTAGAATATCTGATTCACGTTTAATGAAAAAAATTTTGTAATAAAAAATATGGAGAGGTGTTCAAACAAATAAAGATGATATTTCTATATTTACACAATAAATAGTATAATTATTAATTCTATTACATAATTAATTATAGTGGCTGTAATATATATAAAAATAAGATATAAATATTTAAAATAATAAATATTGTATTATTTAAAACTTGGAGTAATAAAAACTATATATATTATTTTGCAACTTCTTAGGTCTATCGCAAAGTTCTGTCTATTTATAAAGAGGATGAAAATGATAGTTTGCAATGCATTAAATAATTTTTTTATTGCTCATGACTTCTTGTTAGTGTGATGGCAATTTGTAAATCTCATTTTCGAAGAGCACCTTGATTTTGGAGGCGAAGAACTCAAATGTGCTGTCTTGAAATTTTCAGTTTTTAATTTTTTTCCACTAAGATGTTTGTGTGGTGAAATTATAATAAACAATAAGCAGGAATATCAGTACGCTGCATTATTTTTTGGTGGATATAACAACCAAGATCTGTTAATTTCAGTTCTTTCTACATCATTACTGACCGGTCAAGCAAACCAAAATTTTGGTATTTGATGATTAGCTGATGTTGCAAACTGCATTTAAACTGCATTTATTCCGAAATATGCGGGAGTCACGAATAATCATTTCTGTGCGAAATTAGTTCGATATTATTGGAAGATTATTACTAAATATTAAATAAGTAGCATTTTTTTTACTTCAGAATTAGAATTAAAATGGGAATTTCTGTTGCATTTTATGTATTTTTAATTAAACATGAATATAGATATAGAACTTCAAATGTACTTTGGCCCCTATCTTTATCATCTTCAAAGTTTTGTATTTGTTGTCATGTGTTATCTCATAAAAGTTTAGTAGCAATAGAAGTACACCTAGAATTTAAATCTAACTCTGATTTTATTTCTTTATATTTCGTATGTTTTGATTTTTCTTTATGCGATTTTATTTACTAATCATTATTATTCTAGATTTGAAATTCTTTTTTCTTACTTTAGTTTTCTTTTTCGATTCTGGGAACTGCTAAATTATTTTTAAGCCATTGACATAGTTTCAAAAAGAATAATTTTTATTGTATTATTTAGGATATTACTTTTGAATACAACAAGAATAAATAAAATATAAAAAGAAGAACTTACGTTACGCTTTGAGTGACTAGTGTGAGTGTAGAGGCTGTATGCGTATTACTAGTTTGGTTGGTAGTAATTATAAAGGAAAGGAATGGTAGCTAAAAAAAAGCGTTGAGAGTTCAACGGAATAAAGTTAGGTTTATTATTTAGATAAATAAACGAAGAGAAGCAATGAACGATATGGTTGGCGCGGATTGAAATATCTCTACGTGTTTGAGAATAGATCTTATTGCGAATCTACATGCAATGTAGCTATTGGACCAAACCGAGATTTCGACTGCGAGCACTGGAAACCCTAACGATGAGTTCGCTTTGCGTCGTATATATAATAATTGGTACTTGAGCTGCTTACGAGGACCCAATCGAATTCGGATTCGCCATTTAATTAACGCGAGCTTACAAAATGACCGGCGTACACGGCAATACAAATTTCGCGATGCGTATAATTGCTCGTAGTGTGTACTTTTCGTGGTTGAATTTATAATATAATACATCGCTAAATCAATGGTCGTTGATGTAATGAACATGCAAAAAAATTAACGTTTTTATAATAAAAATTGATCGTGGATGTAAAGTATAATGTAAAAATCTTATTAGCTAATCCTGAGCTGTACATGCATCTCGTTTAAAAAGATAATATCTCACTTTTTTAGACAAACACATTATTCAGAAAGAAAGAACGTTTTGTGTACAGAGATATTTGATTGATTTAGTGCAAATATATAATCTATTATTTATAACCTATTTTATCAGATGAATAAAAAATTTAAATAAATATGTTACAATGATTAATAATTAAAAATATATTTTCTAGAATTGTTTAGAAAAATAATTGAAAATTTCCGGAAAATCTTGTTTTTCGTGGTAAACATTTGGCTCTTCTTGTAAGTGGCACCCGGTCCATGATACACCTTTTTGCCTCTGTCCCTCCTCATTGCCCGGTACGCCACTGTGTCAATTAAACCTTTAAGGAAGTATATCGTTTTTGAAACTAAAAAATAGCACTTTGATTTTTTGAGTTACAGTTGTTTTAAAATTTTCATCGGAATTACATCATTGCTACCAAAAGTACATACATTGCACTAAAAGAATGTATTTTTTTTATAAAGATTATATAAGAAATGGCGGAGTAGTGGTCAATTATTAATTCTGGTTTATGTCGAATCCGATTTTAAATTTTTTGGTGTATAATAAAATGGAGAAAATTTAAAAAAATGCAATTTTTAAAAAGTTTTACACCAAATTATATCCTAAATAATAAAATTACTTTTTAACTTATAATGAATTATCTATTTCTGGGCTATGGAAAGAATCCTTTTCTACTAATTTTTGGTCCATAGTGTCTTTGTTCTGTTGTCTTCTATGAATTCCGGCTTTTCACTTTACCTTGTAACCGTAGCGTTCCACCTTATTTACTCAGTGGTCATCTTCTTGTACGCATAAGTGTGCTCCCTGATCAATACTGGCTCTCATTATTTTCATTATTTTTAATAATGACATCGTGTCTGTGTTGAATGCACAAGTTGTGCAATCAAGCACAATATCAACGATTCTTTTACTGTAGTCCAATAATTTAGTGACAACAATCCAAACGATGCTGTTTTTAAATCGTTCGTTTGGATTTTGAGCAAATCTACTAGTGCAGTATTGCAGTAATTTTCTTTGCTCAAATTCTTGTATATTTGATTAAACATTAGGTATCTGATAGTATTTGTCAAAAACATATCAAAATCATCAACAAGATTGACTTTCTTTGCCAAGGTGCTCGCGAAATTATTATCGTCTTTTTCTGTTTTTGATGGATTTAATGGCTGTGTTTTTTAAAATGTATTTTGAAATAACTGTTTGGTTTTACGAATCTCTCCTAGATCTCATGTGATAGTACTCCAATATTTTCAGGTTACCTCGATATTATTCTAGACTACTGGATATGATTTTAAACATTGGAACACAACAGAAAATGCCATCATTACGAAATACCCCACTTAACCATTGGGATTATTAGCGGCGGTCATGTTCCACGCGAAAACATATGCAATATATATATCTTAACAGTTTTTCAAAACTTAATTTAATATTAATTTCAATCTATAATATTTATATTTCAACATGTCATGTTATTAAATTAAAAGAATAATTAAATTGGATATTTTTAATTTCATAAAATATGAATAACTTAACTTCTACAAAGTATAATGATGACTGCTCGATACCGTTATTTTTTTCAAAATTGTGACGTTAGTACAAGTGAACACCAAAATTCGACTGCCACATCGTGCGCATAGCAGAGGATGTATTTACTATTATTGGAACAACTTTTGTTGTGAATTATCATCGTTACTGGTTTCAGTTAACTATTTCAGTTATTCATTTAAAGTTGTGTTAAGTTTAAAAATCTCAGTAGTCAGTGTAATAGTATTGTGATAAACTTCGATTTTTAATATCTCTTAGAAGCAATGGTCGTTTCCGCAAGGATTGCTAACTCATGTCATTCAATAATCATTCATGATTTTAATTAATTTATTTTTAATTTTGTTAATTTTTCTGTGATTATATTTATATTGGACAGTTTATTTTTAATGTTATTTTTTGTACGGCGTTTTGAACTCAAAAGTTTATTGCCTCGTTAAAACAAGAACACCATTTCTCTAAGTTTCGCGCCAATTCCGTCTACGGTGTACCTTCGCATTCACGCAATGCATCCACACTATGTAGTTTCTTCTTGATTTCATTATTTTCCGTAATAATTGTACCGAGATATTTAAATTCATTTACCGATTTAAACGTTAAGTTAGTTACCTTCCGTTTCGATTTTTGCTCTATCGGTATTCTACTAGTTACCTTTTTTTTTCTTCACTATTTTCTAATCCTACATCTTTTGCTGCATCGATTAAGATTTATGCATTGTCCAATAATGTCCCTCCGTCGTCTGTAATTAAATCTATGACGTCTGTAAAGGCTAGTGCCTTTATTACACCGTTCAGTGTATTTCCATATTGTCTTTCTAATACCAATCGTATCACGTATTCTAGAGTTTAGTTAAAAAGTAGCTTAGTTAAATTCTAAATTAACGTATTCTAAAATTTAGTTAAAAGTAGCTGTAACAGTTTCATTGTTCTAAATCGTCGTGAATTTCAAAAGTTTTAGATGGGACCGTTCCTTCCTGTACCTTACCAAAGTTTCCATTACCAGTTAATTAAAGTAATTTCTTCATAATGCCTAATAGTATCAAGAGATCATACATTCTCGTTGTTTTAACTAAATCATATGCTTTTTTAAAATCTACGAATAACTGATGTACCGTTTTCCTATACTCTCATTTGTTCTCTAGAATTTAACTAACTGGAAATATTTGATCCGTTGTTGATTTATTATGACAAAATTCATACCGATAATATTTTATGATTTCTTCCGCATATGGTGTGACTTTATTTATAAATACTGCTGAAGAGTTTAGTGGATAGTAGCGATATTTCTCGGTAATTATTAAATTGGTTGTATCGCATTTTTTAAAAACCGGAATGATAATAGATTTTTTTCACTCCTTCGGTATTGTTTCTTTATCCCGTACAGCTGCAATGAATTATTTGATTATACCTGTCATTGCAATTCTGCCACAATTATATAGTTCCTGCATTAATTCATCAATACCTGGAGATTTGTTATTTTTTTGATTTTTGTATAACGTTATGTACTTCATCGTGCGTCCGTCATTTTGAATTCGGTAGAGCGAATTTCATCACAATTTTCTAGGTGCTGTCTTTCACATTATGTCATGGTCCATTAAGTTTATCGAAATAATCTTTCCATGTATTTAATATTCTATAGCGATCTGCAATCATATTCCCTGTTCTATCACGTATTACATTCGAAAATCCTTTCTAATTGAATGATCCCCTGTATACGTTTCTCGAGTATCATTTTTATTAAACTTGTTTTCAATATTTATGAACAAATTTTTCTCGTGTTTGGGTTTTTTATTTCTGAGCAATCTATTAGTTTCTTTAGATTTCTTCAATTGATAGTTTTTGTTCACGCCCTCATATTACAGGCATCACCATTTTCGCAAACTTCTAGCATTTCAAAACGGTTTATAATATTTATTTGATATTTTTGTCTTTCTTTTATATCTTTAAGTTTTTCTAAAGAGATTCTTTGCACCAACCTGACCTCCTGCTGGTTTTTAAGTATTACTAATTTGAGCATAAATTTAGTGACAACGAGGTAGTAGCCTGAACTACATTCCGCGCCTCTATAAGGTCTAACGTCGAGGAGGTTTGCATGATGTCTTTTATCTATTAATACAGATTGGAATCTACTATAAAACTGTTTGCTTGAAGTTGGAATCATAACTGATAGTTTGAGCTTATGTGTCATGAAAATCACGTGACCGGACAAAGTAAATAAATTTGCAGGCTATTTGAATTGGAATGTTATTAGATGTTAGATTTATATAAACTACAGTATTTGTTTTAATTTAAATCTTAAACTTTAATAGATATATTCATAAATGTTTATAAAAATGCATACATTTATCTGTTATGTTATTTAGTTTAAACATGCTATTTAAATTTTAATTTTATTTTGAATTAAAAGTTTATTTTACACGTGTCATATATTTCTTAGTTAGTTAGCTTAGTTATTTTTTTATATAAAAACTAACAAATTGTTAATTTTGTTAAATTTTTTATAATTTAAATAAAGAATATAAGTATTCATTAGTTTGCATATAAAAAGATAACTAAGCTAATGAATTGCTAAATTTAAATTAACTCATTTTCTAATTCGTTAGTTCTTTTTATATTTAAACTAATGAATCTAAATATTTGTTTTTTCATGTCATTCATTCGGCTATCACGTTTCTTGCATTACAATAATATGTAGCTTATACATATTTGTTTCACCGATTACTACTTTCAGAGTTCCCTCTTGAAAAATGTTATCTACGTTCCACATAACTACTCTGATGTTCTCAATTTTCCTAATTTCTCTAGCTATTCCGTCCCTCCTTGTGTTCCCGCTTCTGGAGGATTTTTTCGAAAAGGACAGCCAGTGTTGGCTTATCACTGCAACATCTGGCGTTAAAACCATTTTTGGTTGTTCTCCGGAATATCGAGTATATTGCTATACTTTTTATTATTCAAAATACTATGTCCAAAAAAATACTTCTATCATATTACAACACATAGCATAAACAATAACTTTATAAGATTCACTAAGAACTTTCATGTTACATCATATTAAGATTTTCAGCAGTCATATTATGGCAATTATATACCAGCTTACAAATCCATTTTATTGAAGAGTATCAAAATATAATAAAAAAAGCTGGTTTTATAGAAAAAAACCATGATAAAAAAACACTGTCATTAACATACAGTTGCTTTATTCATCGCATAATTCAACTCTACGATTGAAGTTATCTTTCATAAACAAAGTCAGGTATCAAAAACCAATATTAGTCTAACTATTCTTAGGCAACGAGAATATCTCGTCGAGTGATAATTTCTACATGATTAATTTTCCTCTAAAATAGTTCATGTTAAAAGTTATAATACGAGTTATTTTAATATGAGCTTATTGTGTATTTTATTTATTTCACAATTTTTCATTTAATTAAATTATTAAAAATTATAAAATGTTATATTTCTAAAGATTCATACAAAAAAATTAAATACTTGAAAGATGATTATAATTATATTTATAAAATAAAAAATCTTGGATTATAAGATGCAATATTTAATAAATTGATAACAGAAATAATCTTCTTTTTTACATATAAATGAAAGATTACACGCAACGTAATTACTATAAATCGATGTATTACGCTAAATTGATTTAGTTATAAAATACTTGTAAAATGTTTAATTCCAAAAAGTTGTCGTCCATTTTACATCACCTCGAGAATCAATTACATCAGATTGATAATATGGATTAATTTTTATCAGTCCTTGTTCAAATATAGTTGTAAATAAATACTGAATTTCCATTAGTAATAGTTCAAACTGAATGAGAATATTCCTTCCAATTTGTTTTATCAACTCACAAAATTTCACGAGACATGGGTTGTATAATAGTATTAATTAAAATCAATTTATCGATAGAAATTCGTATCTTATTTTAAATAATAATACACATTGTCTTATGGAACTAACAATACTGACTAACAAATCACGTTATGTAGCTATTTACCTTTATTATAAAAAATGACAACTATCATGATATTTAGGATCATAAGCCAGTGAATTTATTTTATAACAAATTAACAACAATGTTAAACTGAGTGAAATATCACTAATAATTGTTATCATACTTTTCTACATTTTTGTTAAATTGCATTAGAAATAAAAATAATGTAACCACACTCGTGATTCTGTACAGCACCATTAAGTTTCCTTATCAGTGAAAGTCCTTGACGTTTACTCAATAATTCAGTTGCAGATTTGATTCATAATAAATTATACATTTTAAGAATATCAGTGGTGTCCTTTTAAGATGTTTTCTCTAAAAAAAAGGAACGTACGTCTGTTTGTATTGAAGGTGAAATGGAGCTATTTTTCTAAGAAAGAAATTAAACTTTTCCCAAGAGCACAGTCGGCTCGTAAGGGTGAGCAGTACGAAGGATGAAACGTTTCAGCTATACTCCCTTTACTGAGAAACAAAGGTGGACCTATGACTATTGTTTATAAGATTCCCAGAGGGGTTAAGACAACTACTGCCCTTAGCGAAGCATCCGTCGATGACACTCGATTGGACTCCTCGGAAGTTATTTCGCACTGTTTTCGATGCATTTAAGTAAATAATGATTATGTAATTACGTTTCAAATGTAACACATATTCTTGTTTGTGAATTTATGTAACAAAACCAGTGATAAATCACATAATATCCTATTTATTGTTATACGTTGTATATTTCAACTCATCCGCAAAGTTTATAATCAGCGATACCATTATAGAAAATCGTATTTATTGACTTTTATTGTAATATTATGTGTAATTATTGACATTAATTAGAAGTGGAATAGTCTGATTGTTTTAAAAGTAAACATGTTTTTAAGATAATTTATCTTGCAAATTTTTTTACCATATTAAAATAAACTTGTACATTATAGAGTTAATATTTTATTATAATATAATAATGCAGTTATGATATACACGTGATTAATTATGTATTACTTTATATTATGTTTCTTTCGTAAAATTACGTTCAACTTAAAATAATTATTCATATAAATTTATTAATTTCTTTAAATTTATAAACTCTTATTAAAAGTTATGATTATGATTGGATGAGTCAATATTATATGTAGTTAAAAATGAACGAAAATGACGAAAATTCTAGAGCGATGTATAGAATTTGATCAAATGAGATCATGTACTTGAGTTTCTGACGTATCAATATTTCATCGTCCATTTTATATAAACCAGGATAAAAATTATGAACTGAATTGTTATCAATTCGTTAATTAATGGATACAGTTTATGTATATTCATATTTTTTATTTTATATTTTATATTAGTAATTATAATTATAATTTTTATAAATTTTTGTTTTCGAGGGACAAAATTTTTCGACGAACTGTATTCAGTTAATTACTTTTTTACAAATGTAAACATTCATGGTCTGTTTTAATTTATGTTATATATATAACAAGGAAAACAGACATATATAGCAATTTATTAAGAAATGTTATATTGAAACCTATAACTCAAGCCACTTTT
>JABFOX010000402.1:0-17226 GCA_022817665.1 Axea sp. ZL-2020
CATTATAATAATAATAATAATAATAATAATAATAATAATAATAATAATAATAATAATAATAATAATAATAATAAAAATAATAATAATGTGTAATTATATTTTTTCAGTGCAGACTTTTGTACTAAAAACTACGATTTATGAGGATTGTTTATGCTAACTAAGAATGATAAATTTGGTTACGTACAATATTTTTGTGATAACGCTCTACTTATACAAAAAGCGCTTTCGGTAATTTTTCATGATTTATTGTTCGCTACTTATTAAGATATGTATACAATTATACACATGATATGAATCATCTTACATTTGTCTTGTGTGAAATAAATGAAAGTACAAATGGAATAATTTTCAGAAATTGATTTTTATACGAATTCTATTAGTAAGAACATACATGAACTTTTGAAGCAAAGAAAAATTATCATAATGTATATATTTTAAAGCTTAATATAATTAATGTACCTCGGCAACAAAATTAGTTTTTTATTGCATTAATATTTATAAAACTAAATGATCGTTTTATAAACATTTTTATTTAAATATTATTCCATGTGTACTTAATAATTGCGAATTACTCTTGTATTAAAATATTTTGTACATATATACATTACACGACACACACCTGTTCTTCTGCCATTCCGGTAACAATTTGTCAATGTTGAAAAAGACTGTACTTTTATTAATAAGCTTTTTAAAAATAGGCGCCAGGTAAGCGAGTGTATTCGCGGCTTCCCAGCTTCTTCGGCAATTACATAAAATAAGAATAAGAATAAACGTAAAAATAAGGATAATAAAAATAATTAATAAAATGATTGTTACTTGAGAGACGCGAATTTACGAATATAACTGACAACATGCACAACATCATAGGAAAAAAAGGTAAAATATTTGATAGAATTCATGTCATTCTGATTATATATAAATATATCTCTTGTTATATTATACATATATAGGTATATATGTAAATTATATATATATACATAAATATTATCATATTTTCCAAAAACGAATTATATATAATTCAATAAAAAGTAATCTAGTTTGATAACTATGGAACCTCCTACTATTTTTTTCCATTTTAATAATTTGAATTTATATTTGTGATTATATAAACTTCAAATATTATAATGTACAAATATTTATTTTATATTTTTATTTAAAAATAATGAGTTTCTTACCTTAATTATATTGTTTATACGAAATATTATTTTATAAAGTCATATGCATATGAAGAATCAGTATAAATTATTAAATTTGTTTTAGATTCTATTAAAATTGTATTTAAATCATGTTTTTTTGTTTAGGTAAAATCTTATGAAAATTTAGCTACACGATAGTAAATTGTGTTAAGAAGAGTTTCACCATCTTTGGATCAAAAATTATTTTTTATGAGGTTTTTTGAAACTTTAAATTCTGGATATATTTTATTACACAAATTGTAATTATTGTTCAAATTAGCACCTTTGGTGCTAAATTATACACCATTTAAGAAAACTTAAATTTTGGACACTGATTAGAAGTCTCGTATTTGTTGTTAGAAGTAGTTAATGAAGAAATTTAACAAAATAATACACTTAACTACTCAGGTGACAGGACTTGGAAAAAGAACACGAGTTCTCTTCTTTGTTTGGGACAATATTGTTCATTGATAAATATTCGAAAAAATAATAGATGTTCAACTAACAGAGTCGTTTTTTTAAAGCTACTGTTTGAAAAAAGAATCAGAAGATACTCCGAGGTCTGAAGAGTGGTATGAAAATCATAAAGAATTTAGCAGTAAAAATTTCTACCCGAATAATAAATATTACATCGCTAATGATACTAAATCCTTTATAGACCTTTTTGATTTAGAAATAAAAAAAAATAAATAAAAACATGTAAAAGACCACGTTCTGACAATTTTAAATATATAAATTTTTAAAGAAAGCATTATGATAGAAATTGTAACTTTTTATAACAGTGAACATATTCAATGAAAGACAAACATTAATTTTGAAAACAATAGCTACTCTGGAAATGAAAAGTAGTTTCGTTTCGTGCAAACAGCTGAACAAAATTTGACTTCAATGGCAAGAGCGATCGTATTGGAACACAGAAAAGCTTACTGACTCAAATCAAAGTAAATATATTTGAGAAAGATATATTATATGACTTGGGAACAAAAGATTAAATGTAAGTTGTATAATAATTGTTTATGAAAAAGTAAACCCACTGTACATTGTTTAATATCTTAATATAATAGTATAATTTAAAAAATGGCTGTACCTTTGTCAATTATTAATCTCGTGAGTCCAAATTGGTAAAAGCTACAGACGTTCTTATCTAGTTTCAATATTATTAAGGAAATTAATTTTTAGGTGAACGAGACTTCTACATTTCCACCCATGAATAGATACCCGATGTGCAGATAAACATACACGATCTGATACTACATAATGTTATCAATACTTTTTTATGAAAATTATCCATCTTTCTGAATTATGCAATTACAAGTATGTAATTAAATATAAATAAACATTCTGAATTAATGCAAAAAAAAACAAACAAACAAATTTACGAAAAACATATTTTTTAGATCGAAGATGGTGAACTTTAGTTTAATTATTATTTAAACTGTAATCTGTTAAATCAGTAATTTCATATAATAAATAGTAAAGATTAAATAATTGTGGTAAGAAGTAAACATTTTTTTCAATAATATTACACTGAAAATAACCATCTGCTAGTGGACAATTAAACAATAATGAGTCAAATTTTATTTCAGACTAATTTTTAATATTAGTTTTAAAATATTAAACTTAAAATATCTTTGTTATTTATTTTATTTTAATTTAAATTTAAAGATTATAAATTCTCTTCAATGTTGTCGTCGCTGATATAAATAACAAGACTCAAATATCACTGAAATTGGGTCAATCAATGCTAATTATTTATATTTAAGAAATGTTAATTTTTATTTATTAGATTTGTATATTTTTAATTTATACTCCTAAAATAACATTGAAAAATTGACTTTATGTTAACTTCTAGTTAAATTTAACTGAAAAAATCTTATGTAAAATAAATTTCTAAGATGGTATAAAATTATATTAAAGAAATGTTTAAACACTGTGATAATAAAATAGTTAATATTTCTGATTAAAATACTTACTAAAAAGGAATTTACAAAATAGTATAAAAATTTTTTTGTAATATAATTATTTTAATAATAATGATTAAAAATATTCTAGTTCCAAGAAAGTAATTTGATTTTTTAATGTGGTATAAAAAGCAACTTGTTCGTAGGAAATACCATATTAATCAACAAAATTTTATATAAGTACATTAGAAAGGCGTATGTTAAAAATTACAGTATTATGTGAAATTGCATAAATGATATAGAATATGTGGTATAAATAAACAGAATTTAACATATATTTAAGTGCTATCTGTTCATATATTAATGTTAGATTTTAAAAATTTCAGAAAATACAAATATATTGTTTGTTAAATGAAAAATAATTAAATTTAATATAATATTAGTCGATTATGTGGATTATATTATGATTCCGTCATAAATTAATACGCGAAAGCATAATAAAAGTCAATAAATGTAGGAGAATAAAAAAAATATTAATAGTCTAAAAAACAAACAATCAACAATTAATAGAAATGTGTACTATTGTGCTAAAAAAAGTAATATTTAAAACCGACATATATAAAATATAATTTAAACATTAAATTTTACAATAGAAATAAAATTAAATTAAACCCAAGCCTTTTAATTCATTAATACAAGAAATCTATTCTCAGGCATGGTGTATTCTTCATAAACCCACAATAAAAAGTACCTAAATCAAATCTGAATGTCTGTTTAATTGGAAAGATTTGATTATTTAGATAATGACTCAATGCTAATACATTTAGCGGATTATCTGTGTAAAAATAAGATTTTACAAAAACAGCTAAGCAAAAAAATTCTGTAATAATTTAAATGTCAAAAGTTTGGATATTTCCTTTCTGATATACTTTTGTAAAAATAAAAAAACTGTAAATCTTTAACAATATATGCCCAATCTGCACTCACTGAATGAAGATACTCAAATTTTTATAGATATTGAATAATTAATAGATTGTTATAAATGTAATAAGTGATAACTATTTTATGATTAATAAACTTCATTTTAAAAGATATTAAATTATTAAACATGACTCTTTCATATTTTAATTTTCAAATTTTTATTTAAAATATAATTATTTAATTAATTGAAACAACAATATTTTAAATATATTTGTTACTTTATAAAATAAAATTAAAAGCTTAAAACTAAAAGAAAAATCCAAGAATTTTTCCTCCGAGGTGTTTTCTTCTTGCTTCTTCGTGATCTACAATACCTCCACTTGTAGTCATAACAATGTATCTAAAAAAGTATATTTAGTTAAGAACCTATAAAATGATTCCTTTAAATAAATAATAATTTAAAGTCTAACCCAAATTGTCGACTAGGCAGTAAAGCATTAGTCCATTTTTCAATACTATGTATTGGTACATCAAATCTAGGAGATATAACTCCACATTTATTTAATCTTCCAGTAAGGTTAACAACGATTTTATTACTTCTATGGTCATCTACAATTTCAAATTCTCCGATATAACCTGAAAATGATCATAAATAATATTAATTATACATAAAATATTTTAATTATACGTTTAAATAAACAAACGCTAAAGAAAAAATCAACAAACTGACAATGTGACCAATAGCTAATTAAATTGCATAAATAAAAAATATCTATGGAAAGCCCTCAAATGTTATGAAATATTGCTATCATACAAACAATATTAACATAGCACAAATAATATGTATAATTGACTGATCATAAATAAATATGTTTCTGTTCAATTTAGATAGAAACAATCTTTTAAAACATTTT
Source organism: Axea sp. ZL-2020 (assembly GCA_022817665.1). Taxonomy (NCBI): domain Eukaryota; kingdom Metazoa; phylum Arthropoda; class Insecta; order Hymenoptera; family Scelionidae; genus Axea; species Axea sp. ZL-2020. Next base: position 4,912 of record JABFOX010000402.1, read on the forward strand.
TCTTAACTTTCCAATGATTTTTAAATGATTTCTAGCAGATAGAAATGTGTTAGTAAATTCTAGGAAATATGCTAATCATTTTGAAGTATCTGTAATTAAGCTGAATCATTTAATAAATAATTTAATTGCAAATTCATGTAAAATTTAATTTAAATAGTACAAGTTTTTAAATATAATAAGATTCTGGTGTGAATTACAATCCTAATATTACATTGTATCCTGAGGATATTCTAACAACATCCGAGTCATTTATATTAAATATCATGACTGTGTCTCAAATATTTTTAATATATTACAATACACCAATAATATTTAATCAGATGAAATATTAGAATAATCTCTGTCTTATTACAAATGCCTCTAAGCATTTAAATCTTATGAATTACTGTATTAAATTTTATAATATAAAAATAAATGTTAAATATTATAATAATTTATAATAATTAAACTCACCATGTTTCATCATGACTGTTAAAAATTTAACAATTACTTTAGATGCAGGGCGTATCAATACCTGTCGCTTTCCTCTTTTCTCTGCATTATTAATACTTTTAAGTGCATCGGCCAAAACATTCATACGTACCATGGCTAAAATTATATACATATATAGATATAATGAAAACACATAAAAAATATATGTTTTAACAATTTTTTTAAATATCACTAAGATTTTATTTATTAAATCATCAAAAATATTTTAAAAAACGTTTGTAATCTTTGTATTTTATAAAGGTTATAAATTACAAAGGTAATCACTACACAATACAATTTTATACATTAATATAAATATAGCTTTTAGCATTTTTGTTTAATTAAAGTTTTTAAGTATGAATAATAAACTAATAATATATTATTTTATATTGGAGCACTTTTAATACATTAGGATTTTGTAACACTGTCAATATAAATGATAAAAAATATCCTTAGTACTAACTCTTTGGTGTTTATTTAAACTGTTCTCAGTTGCAAAAGGAATTTTAATAATTGTAAGAAATGATATACTTTAAACTTTAATCAACTGGAACTAACTGTTGCAAACCATTCAGTTGCAATTGATTCCCATTAAAAATAGAATTTCGATACCGGAAATATTCCGGTAGGCACCAGCGCATGCGTAGACTTTTGTTACATAAAGCAACGTAACTGCATATAAACGTGGCGGGGAATTTGTGGAATGGGTGGCGAAAATATAAGTATACGTAAAAATAGGTGAATAATTTAATTACATTAAAATTAAACAAAGATTATGCAATGAGATTATTCGTAATTTGTATGAAACATTTGTTTTGCAACTTCTGCAAAGTAACGAAAATGAAAATATAATTTTTCATATTGAATTAACATTAAATTAATTTTCATTAATTGTAAAAATAACTTTGGTTTAACAGTAAAACACCCCTTTAGTAATTACTGGATTCGTTAATTAATTAATAACTGCTATCTAATATTAATTTTATTTTAACATTAAACGTGCATTAAGAATGTTGAAATAATTGAAAAAACACTGATTCAACACTTGATGTTTCATTCAGTATTAAAGAACGAAATAAACGAAATTCACAGTTGATTTCGTATTTGCTTAGTATTTTTTCAATATTTGTCAAAAGAATTTCCTCAAGACATCGTTTAAATTCTATCTTGTTTCTTTGAACTTTTCTGTTATATTTGTAAAACTATTTCAAAAAATGAAAAATGTTTAAATATTTTCTCAACACACCATAATCATTCGATTTTATATAAAAACTTATTAGTTTAAATTAAATAAAAAAAAAGTAATAATATTGATCAGTAGGGAACTGATTTACCGACCGTTCGAAGCACCTTAGATAACTCAGCGTGTGAACAATTTCCCATGAGATGTCGCGTTGACCTCGCCGCGCCTTTCCATGTCCCTCCTTCCCAGGCCATTCAAACGTCCCCGTAGTCATTCGTTTACTGCGACCTGTCTCGCGTTCGGTCATGCGCGTAACGCGGATTCAAACCTGCATTCTTCTGCGGAAACACAAACGCGTACCGGACTCGCACGCGAAACCGTCCAAAAATCTCAATCCACAAAATCGCAATTCATTTAGAAATGAATTACCCGCGAAAGTTGTAATCAAAAATTAAACAGCGAAAGGATTTCAGTGAAATAAGTGGGGAAAAGCAACGCGCCAGGGTTGCCAGGTTGCGACCAGGTGAATGTGAGCGTGTTACCTGAATACACGCTGGCGACTCCAAACCACGACCCAAATTACCCAAAATCCGCACCGGATTATTTATTTCGAGTAGTACTAACGGTAAACGATACATTTTTTATTCGCAAGTTGTGTCATTGTTACAAGAATAACAACAGCTTTTGGAAACGCAAACAAAAACAAACGAAAACAAATTAAAGTGAGTTTTAATTGCTTCAAATTTGAAATAATTTTCACTTAATCATAATACTAATGTGTTTTGAATTCTGAACATGCGATTTAAACGCTGATGCGACATAAATAAATTCCAAGAATGCATTGTTTTGACACTTTTGTATAATCTGCTCCTCTTTGTTTTGCGTTTCAGTAACCGCGTCATTTTTCGTGGTGTTCGTGAATAGTGTGGCGCAACAAGTGTCAGGACTTTTTGGGTCCTGGGAAATGTAGTTGCTCGCCGAGCGCGTGGCAATGCGAGCCGCTCGGAAAATGCGCGCTTGCGGTGTTTACGACGGAACGAACGCAAATTCACGATAGCGAAAAGTGGTTTGTGCACGGTGCTTCGACACCCGGAGCACGTTTGGCAGGATTCAGCGCTGACAGCTGCCAAACCGACGCATCATGGAGCGAGCGCGTCGTCGATATTACAATACAACCCTTTGTTGTCTACTTAGTTACCTAGTCTGGTTTACGGGCAGTTTGAGTGCCACTGGTGAGTTGATTTACTGTTTTAATAATCTATTTTTCTAAATAATTCTTGAACAGTATGATGACAACTGTGCTTTTATTTAAAAACATAATCTTAAATATTCCTGATTTGTTCACTTTCTGTATAATTTTATGCATACATGTAAACGTTTTTAAAGCAATTTGTTTATTCGAGTACAGATTCAATTCAAATTGCCTTTAAATAGATACTGCAATGTGTCACTATTGATTTCGTACAAAGAATACAATTATCTTTTATATAAAATGATAATATTGGCATTAAATCATATATATTTATACAACTCATTTTCCAGTTTCAGTTTATATTCTGTGATTTATACATAAATGTGTATAAAAATTTAATAGAATATTTATTTATATGAATAAGCATTTTATAATTATTTAATTGCAATTAAAAATGTATCTTTATTATTTATTGCATTGATATATTATGGAAAGTTTGTTGTATAAAAGTTTATTAATGATATGACATTGAGACGTTAAATAGCATATAGCTAATAGAGGCACAATCCATGTTTAATCATGTTTATTTTTAAAGATATTAGTGGAAATTATTTAATAGAAACAACAATGGAAATAAAAAGATATAAAGTAGATAAAAATAGAAACTCAGCCTATGACTGATGTTATTTAATCATGGTACCAAGATATTCCTTCTAATACAGAATTATTTCTTCTAGAAAGAATTACTTTTATTTTATCAGTGTAATATTGTTAAGTTAATATGGTTACTATAAAATAAAATATTATTAAAATTAACTTTTGTGAGCAAAATGAAAGTAGGTAATGAAGAATAAATACAGTAAGAAATTCAATTTTTGAATGACACATTCTGTTGATTTAATTGCATATCACACAAAATTATATACTTTTTCTTGTGCCAAGGATGTTAAAGCAGCACCATTGGTAAACAATGGGCATATACAGTACTATATTTTTTATTGCATCATTGTATAATTACATTAGTAATTTTTTATGTATTCATCTCTATAAAATAATTCTTTTTATTGATAAAGTCACTTCATAAAAACAATTTTTACAAGTAACAGAAATAATACATTTCAAAATTACTGCTTGTTGAGCGAGATAAAAGTACAGTGAATATGACCGATACCAAGAAATAATCTAATACTTAAGTTTAGTGAGCTAATATTATAATGTACACAATCTTTCTCTTCACTGACTCATTCTATATATGGCACAAAAAATATTAAATGTTTTGATGTATATAAACTGCAACATATTTCATGTATTCATATTTATATTTGTAAAAGTATTCAAGAAAAACATTTGCTGATTTTGACATGATTATTTACAAACATTTATCAAATCTTTTAATTTTAAATCCAAATGAGTGAGAATATAAATGTCTTTTTAACGCAATGTAACTAAACATATTACTTTAATTGTATATCATCAATTTATATTAAAAAAATAATATCTGTAACAAATATAAAATCTGTTATAAATCTGATAAAATTTTCCGTGTCGTGCAAAAATGTATCTTGATCTTCACTTCTTGAATTTCATCTTTTGAAACTTTACATGCGTACTTTTTAATTGCAAATAAATTTATTTCCATGTACAATTTACAACAAATAATAAAGAAATGGCTATTCTTCCTGATGTCGTGTTAATAATCAATGATAACGATCGCGTACGACGATACATAATGATACCTTCCGCATTCACGTCATTGGCACTTCAGTTCTTTTTACAATCCGTGTGTCCGTATTGTAGCACTGCACGAGCCAGACCAATTTAGATTTATGACGATGTTAATGCAGGCAATTGTGTAAACGAAGTTAAATCGTTGACCTCCCGTCTCCGTAACAGCATTGATTAAAAAAGCACGCACCACGTGGCGAGACGATAATCCCAAACGCAGGACTTTTTTTCATTAAACAAACTTTTAACAAAAAGTAGGAAGAACTTGTATTTTAATCAACGTTCATCCGTCATTCACTTGTACACATGTGTTTCTTCATTTCCATGTGGGAGTAGTCTTTAAAGTGACATTAATTAGTTTTATTTCTAATTTTTAATTGGCATCGTTTTAAGGAAATTGGGTTATTTCACTTGCTTGAAATATTTTCTGTAAATAATTTTTTAATAATTATATTTTATTAACTTTTCTTTATTATTATGGAGTTGAACATTTAAATTACATTTATAAATCAATCATGTTTTATCTATTTGATCTTAGAGTTTACATATGATTTACATTTCATTTGCAATAATATTAATGTTATACAATTCACAACTGTATCTTTTCTTCAAAATGCATTTTTATGAAATGAAATTATTAGACACAGCAAATGGTACGTTTAAGTAAAATAATAAAATTAGTTTAAAGGAAATTAAATTAAAACTCTTTTCTTACTATTCAAGTGATTTTTATTCCCACTTTATCATGTTCAATTTGCAAATTTTTAAACGTATCTCTTCTAATTATAATTTATTATGCAATTTTATTTTGAATGTTAATTATTTAATTTGCAGTATGCAATGTAGTTCATTATTTTCTTATTAATTTTATTCTAAATTATAAATCATACAAATATTAAACAACTGATTTAAATCTAGTAAAGCAAAGCGAATAATAAACTTTATTTCGACGTAAACATTCGGTATCTTCGTGTCCCTCGGTCGATTCGGCGTCTACCTGGTAATGTGAGAGTGTCTGTAGAAGAGTGTACCGATGCACAGTCGAGGCCAATACGAGGGAAGCACTCGAAGAGAGCAAGCAAAGGCCCTTGTTCTCTATTGTGCATTGGTTGAGCTGACGCTAGTGATAGATACTTCTCTTTGGCGCGCACCCGCGATCCTGTCGAGTTTTACGACCCCTAAAATCCCTCCCCCGTGTATTTAAAGTCCAGCTACATTATTCGCCAAGTCTGGTCGGCATCTGTCCGGAAACTGGAAAAATTTTCCAACACCTTTTGTGAAGGAACAGAAAATGAGGAAAAATGAGTGGGTTTGTAACGATATGCAGATGGCTCGAATCATTCTGAAAGAAACTGAAATGGGTTTTGATGGCTGTAACCATTGCAGTCAAGACTGTTGCAAAAGTTATCTTTGTGTCGTAAATGTATTTGTTCTGTTTTGTAATAAACAAATAAGACTGAATGGAGCAAACGACAAAGTAAATAAATTTATTTTAGTTTATATAATGGATTTCATTTAATTTCACGTGTATTTCGTTTCAAGTTATATATTTTTACATTTGCATAATTTGAATAAGTTAATGGGAAAAAAAGACAATTTTGAACAAACGGATGGACATTAATTCCAAGACTAAAAAATAAAATAATGAAAGAAATTAAATTAATAATCAGTAATACTTAAGGTAGTTATGTAATTCATTAGTGTGTGGCAAGCCACTGATGACAAGTTACCAGATGTACCCGTCGCGCGGCGCCACCTTTTCCCGCAAGTCGTAAGGTTAATAGGGTGTTTGAGGGGCACGGAATTAGTTAAGTTATGCTTGTTTCTGACATTCGCAACGATTTACGAAGTTCAGTCCGACTGTCGGGAAATTAGAACCAGCATGTTCAGATTACATTTTCCATATTGTAATGTTTAATTATTCATTTGCGTTTGAATATTTACTTTACAATTAAACAATTTGGTACAGCTAGTTTAATATAATTAATTCAACCTTAATTTATCATTTCAACTTAATTTATTCGTGTAAATCTCCTAATTACTTTTAGTAAAAAAAGTTTTAGAACCGAATATTTAATGGTTCATGTAAATGTAAATCTGTTTATATTCATATGTTAAAATATACTTCAGTAGATCCATAAATGATCAATACAGGTTTATTTATAATGAAAAAGTTTATAAAGGGCCATAATAGGTCCTCTACGTGGACAGTAATTTAGGATGTAACAGTTGTTCCAACAAGTATCAATAAAGACATTTTCTTGGTATTAACTCGAACCAGGAATATCCAACTATTAAAAACTTGATGAATATCATTGATATCGCTATACTAGATATGCATTAGAAAATGCTTACATGTTTATTACTAAATTAGTGTTATAATTTAATCATTCAACATGTTTAACCAATTAACAAAACATATCTTTAATGATCAAATTGTTTGAAATTTAATTTTTGAAATAACACGTATTAGTAAAAAATCAAAGATTTTATACATTGTTTTGTATAATCTAATATTTTAATTACTAACGGTTGCTTCTAAGTTTTTAACAGGTGTTTAATGGTTGGGATAAAGATATCAATACAAAAATGGTGTTTAACTAATTAATTTTTTACTTGCAATGAGGAACATATTATTTTCTATACATCATATTAAGCAAATACTCCAATAATTATTGATTCAGCTTATTTAAAAATAAGTGAAATTATATCATTAATCATTTGATACGAAACACATAAATAAAAATATATTTCACTCTGCAAATCTTAACGACCTTTTTAAATCTGTCATATGCATCAAGTTTCAAACCTTTAATGCCAACGAATTGATTTTTTTTTTTATACCGTACAACACATTTTACTATAATTGCAACAAAATCTGTTTAACAAAGATATTTTTGTAGCAAAAGAAATATATTGAGATGTAAATTATGATTTTTCATTTCTTAACATTCAATGTCTTAAACTTCACTTGAGTGATTTATCTTCATTAATATTTAACTTTTACATTGCATTCAACGTAGAATATATTGAAATAAAAGGTCTACTCATGCCTGATCAAGATACTACCAAGGAAAACTCCATTAAAAATTAGTTTACAATAATTATCCCGTTTGGTACTAGCTGAGTTTTATTTAGACACGGTTGAATGGTTGCAGTCTTAGTGAAGGTTCATTTTTAGCCAACATTGTGCTGTTAAAGTGTCTTGTAAATAAAATGAGCATGCTTATCCAGAGCCCCGGAACATTTTCTTCTTGAAAATATTGTCAGTACGTATTAAGCATTACACTGCTGGTTAATTATTTGTATTATTTAGGACTAAATTATAGAAACGGCTATTTTACCATAAAGCACGACTGACGACAAAATTAACCATATGTTTTTACATGATTACATTGTGTTATCATTGTTCACATTTTTTTTATTTTAAAAAAACGTGGAAGAAAAAATGCAGTTAAAATTATACCTTCTGTGAATCAGAGTACGATTACCGCGTGTAGGTATATATGTTACGATTGTTATGAAAAATAATTCAGTGATGTAGTCAAATTTTAAAATCAATATCATACATTTTACCATACCGTGTATTTTTTTTCACGATAATTCTGATACACTTTTTACGTGTAGTAAACTTTACTCTGCTGTACAGAAGACACAACAACTTTATAGCAACTTTAACTATTTTATCTTTGTATATTTGAATTTTTTATTATTAATCAAGTTCCCAATTACTGGCATTAAGGCATTCTTCAAATAAGATATAATTTTTATTAATTTGAAAAAGTCACATTAAAGCTTACATTGCAATAAATTATTCAGTAATTGCCTTTAAAGTTATAATTTGCGTTCCAGTGCATTGTAACAAATATATTAAAATATTTTAAATTTAATGATATTATTACGACACTACAAATGTTACAAGAACGACTTAAACCATATTTTATGGAATAAATAGATTTTGTAAGTTATATCTTAGAAGGTTTTCTAGTTGAACAGAATTGTAATGTTACAGGAACATGTTGTTGCAATTTTTATAGACGTTCAGTTTCCTGGAACGATTTTAGGGACGATACAGTGAAACTGGAGCTCATTGTGGTTCGTTATGGTATTGAGTACCAAGCGTCTGAAAAAGGATACTTTAATAATTAATTTCAGTGCAATCAAAAACTAAAATAACAGAAATGTACATTTAGCTTGCATTAAATGTACGCGTGCAAAAATGAACAACTATTCATAAGACCGCCGAGTTTATAAAGTTGCAATTGATAAATACAAATAACGAAGTATCAAAAGTACTAAGTATCCGTCAAACTTCGAACCATGCTTCTGAGAAGTATTCGTTTTTTTCTCGTCAATTCTTTTTTTTTTTTTGTTCTTTTTTTCTCCTTCTTTTCGCTCAATTTTCTTTTTCCTCTCGACCCTTCGTTCCTCTTAATAACACGCGACCGAAGTGCGTACGTGTTCTCGATACTTCTTGACGACCGGATGCGCGCCCCTTCCCCCGGTATCTTTTTTCTTCCTTTATATTCCGTAGCCACATCATCTTCATTATCATCAACATCCCTGCCGCGCGATCCTCCTCTCAAACACCGAGACCGTGCTCCGGAACGCGCGGTTTTCGCACCAATTGGCACGAAATCGTGTTTCGAAAGAAAAATGTGTTGCTTCTTCGTTTATGAATAATGCACGAGAACGTTACGAATGCATACTCTTAACCGTACTCATTCGCTTCTTATTCCGCTTCTTACGAGTTTGTTTATATTGACCTTGAACCGATTGTATTTAAATAAAGTTCCATAATTCATTCCGTTTTATTACGCTCCGATTTTTCGGTCAAATCATAAATCTCGCGTAAACAAATGTTTACCAAACACTGCACCGTGCTTACGTCCATTTCAGTTAACATTTTATTTCATTCCACCGACTGAATGCACGTTCCAAATAAATGTCAATCGCCAAACGCCCTAAAATGGCACCCTTGTTTCAATTTCCACCAAAACAGTATTTGTCCCGAGCATTTTCTCAGTTTCTTTGCATTGCTGCTTTTATCAGTGATGTAACGCGAACTTTCTCGTCCACGTGTTGTTATCCTTCGGATAATTTTTTTCTTCCTTTTTCGCTTGCTTTAACTAATATTGATTATTACGGATTCACGTTACGGAACGGAGATAACAAGAACAATTAATTATTGACTGCTTCCGTTAATTGTCGGCTCTTCTGTGCTTTCTCATAGCGCGTTCTCACGAATGAATTTTGCGGCTGTAGATGTTGCGGCGTAGGTAGCATTCATACGAGACAAACGATGTCTCTTGAGTTCTCGCGGTTGTCTGCCGAGTCGACAAAAAATCGAGATAGGGCTCCCTTTCCCACGTAACTCGTCTCCCCGAGTCTGAAATTCGTTTTAGATTTTTCGCCTTCCGGTTTCGATATTCCGGAAACTGAGTAACAGGACGCAGGTTCCCGCGGAAAGAATGCGGGCTCTTTTTTCACAAATACACATATTTGTTTACACCTGCGTTATCCAACGTGCCTGCAAACCATCCTTAGTTTGTTCATTTTTTAAGCTCGCTCGCGCTCCACTGTTGGCGTTCCTAAAATGATGCACCCAAATGGTTGTCGAATGAATTTTATTCGATAATATCGGATCTTTTCGCTCAGTGGTTGCTCTAATTTAATTGCATTCGCGTTCCTTTGTTTCTATTGTGGAAAACGCTTCTCATGAAAAAAAGTTGTAAAATGACAAAAGTTCTTGTTACTTGAACGTTACCCTTTGACAGCGCGGCGTATCAACGGAAATAGTTTTTGGTGTTAGTCTGAAATATACGCTTTGCTTATTAACCTCGATTCGAACCAACACCTTAAACCTTGTTTAAAACTCGATTTCCGTGGCGTTTATTTATATCTGCTAATTTTTTGTTGAACAATTTCTTTTGGCATTTAACAGAGATGATGGCAAGGAAGAAATAATTTTGTGGACGGTCCGATCGACCGTACGAGAAATGATTACGAATCGCTTTAATTAATGAGGTTGCGCGATTGGAATCGTTGATCAGAAAGATTGCTGTTTGGTGCTGTTTTGATTAATTATTTTAATGAACACTGGTGTGGATGGAATTTGATTTAATGTTTGAATTCTAATCTTAATGGAATTGGGATTGATAAATGACGTGGCAAATTGGCCAAATGAAACACAAAGAATTCATTTTACGGTCAATGCGATTTGTATTGAAATTATAGTCATTAATGCTAATTTTCGTATTAAGCAGATTTCTGTAATTTTGTGCAGCTAATATTATACTTTTCTATCGCATGTTATTTATACGAATACACATTTTTATTTCGCGTACCACTGGAAACTAAGAAAACCTGTTCAGAATCTGGTTAGATGCACCAAGACATTTACGTTTCACAAATAAATATCCATATTTATTTTTCGTGTACTTAGCGAGTCTGAAACGATAAGATTTTTGACGCCTTGTCTGGATTTTCATAGGAAACGAATTAAATGTTGAACAGTAATAAATATCGTGACGATTAATATACAGATAAAGATATCTTTCATCTGCAATAAGAGTTATGGTTTGAAATGTTAGTACGATGCGTTACGTAGTTATTGGATTAGTGGTTTTATGAAAAACAACAACAACAACACAGTTGTATGCAATAAATTTAAACTCGTATTTTGCAAATTTATTTTGAATTGAACAAAATTGCGCGACAAAATTTTGCGCGTTACACATTTTGAATCAGAAACTTATTCATAATCCGTGGATCATACAGCACTGATATGTTGGTCTTAAAACTGATTGTTAATATCTCTGCAGTACAGCTTGTTGGACAGTTATTGTACAATCGCGAAATTTTATTATCGCTTTTTCATAATACGTAAATTGAGCACGCACGCAACAAAGAGACAATCACACCGTTTCCTCTTTGTTGATACATATTTGCTGAGCGTTACGCGACTCGTGAAACCCGATTATTTTTTTCAATTCCTCATTGAAACGTGAACGCGTAACTGAAGTTACGTTATAACCCTTTCGTAATTGCTGTTAAGAAATTTGAACGAAGAAAATTCGTATTTCATTTGGCATTTCCGCGCCACTGATTGTATTATTGGTAATTGACAAATGTGCGAATCACAAGCACGTGTATCAACTTCCATTTGTGATTGTCAGTCGCATCTGTTTGCTTTTATTTGTCGCTCATTTGGCATCTGTAAAAAAATTGCTTTGAAACGAATGATAACTCTCGTGTGAAGGATTTAATGAGAAATTTGATCTTCTTCTTTTGTCAACGAGGAACAAATTAATATCTAATCGGTGTGCGCTTTACGTGCCGGTGCAGTTGCATAAATTTTCATAATTGACACGTCAATGGTCAAGGAAGGTATTCGAATGCAACGCCGAACACCAATGGTTCATTTAGGAAAACGGGCTGCAACCGTTTACGTGGCCAGTGGTTCGAAGAGTGATACCTCGTGCCGACTATCGAAGCGGAGCATTCCTCTCTGTCCCCGTTTTCTCCACCCGACCGATTGCGCTCTTTTAAAACGGCTACCCAGCCAAAGCCTCGCACGCATTCTGCCGATACACTTCGCTTTTATATCCAGGCGCAACTGAGAGGCCTGATTTTCCTGTCACACTTTTGCGTCGGTCCCGCGTTCTTCCCACTCAGACCTCTACCTGACCGGGAGCCGTCTCTCTAGAATCAACTCTTCTTTCGGGTTCTCCTGCGTCGACAC
>JABFOX010000403.1:0-17206 GCA_022817665.1 Axea sp. ZL-2020
ATTTCCTATTCTCAATAGTAATGTTTTATCTCATATTTAAAAAGTTCAACGTCATATTTTACATTATCACATGGAGAATTATTTTTCCGTTAAATCAATATTTACTGTGCAGAAAAAGGTGAAATGTATAATAAATGTTGAACAATAAATGAATAATAGAAATATAAGTTTTGTCAAAAAATGACAAAACGTTTATTTTAAGGGTGTCTACGTTATATGGAATTAAAAAACAAAAATTATGTATGTGTGTAATTTGTACATTAGTTGCCGTATAAGTGTTTTTATGTAAAAACAATATGTCTACAGAACTATGAAAGCAAAAGAAAAAAACTATCGAATGAAATTTTATCCGAAATATAAAAACATTTGGGTAAATTGTCTCCATGCTTGTTTATTTACACAAGTAAATTGATAAATGTCCCGAATTTATTTTGACATTTATAATTTATCGTGAATTATATTTATATGAGTTTATAACAACAATATTTCCCGTTGTATACTTTTCGCATAAAAATGTATTTCATTTTAAATGAAAGGAAAAAATTGTTGCATGTTATAAAATTGGCAAAAATTTTCAGGTAACGTTCCTTGTCCGATAGTATACGGAGCCGTGGTAGATTCGGCTTGTCTCGTTTGGGAGTACGCTTGCGGCGAACGAGGAGCTTGCTGGCTTTACGACTCGAAAGTATTCCGAATGTTTTATCACGGTAAGTTTATCGACGAAACTCGTAGCCCAAACAATAGAACAATATTAAAAAGACAATAAAAGGAAGAAAATTTTGTTTATTTCGCATTTCAGGCACAACTGGCGGAATTCTTTTATTAGCCTTCATAGTCGACGTGATAGTATGGTACAAAGCCGGCAGTATAAATTTTGTCGACGATCAGGAGCCGGACACTAACGCTGCTGAAGAAATGACGACACTGAAAACCCAAGATGTCGAAGCTGTCGAAAACAATTACCATTGAAATTGGTCCTCGATGGTTTACGCGTTGAGAATAAAAGCGGAAATAAAAACGAGAGGAAAACCTTACGGATAATAAAAGTCAAAAAAGCCTCAAACGTTTGAATTTCAGGAGATTTCCACGTTTCTCTCTTAAATTTCGAACAGACTTCTGCGAAGCTTTTGTTCCCTCTAGGGAAACTTTTCGTAACATTTTCAACTGCGCCCGCATTGAGATAACCGTTCCTACATTGAGATAATTTTCGATTAAAAATGATCTTCGAAGAAACCGTAAACCAATGGTCCGATGAAATACAACAAACTTGATGATAAATACAATTAAATTTACACGCTTTTATTTGTATTTTGTGATTTTTTCTACAACATTAAAGAAAAACACTGACGCTTGACTGCACCGTGCAAGAATTTACTGCGCGTTTTGTTGCGCAATGGGTTTACAGTGACTCGCACGGTAATTTTGAATGGAAATTTCGTTTCCGGTGTAAAAAACACCACGTTTCACATATCGCACGATCATCGTACAACTGAAAGGGATGTCGAGCGTCAGCAAAGTAGGTGCTAAACTATCTAGTGCAACCTGTAGTGGATGTTTGTACAATTTCCTGTAATTTGTTTCACACACTTCGACAACCTTTATTCCAATAGATGTAAAACCGATGTGATACTTCTGACAATATTTTTTTAATTCTCGCGAACTACCGATTATTTAGATTTATTGCGTCTCGCATGATTTCGCCCTTTATTTTTAATCGCTGTACATACTTTATTTGTAAATTTTAACATTGTAATTATACGAGCGTCAAGTTGCTATGGGAATTGTCGTGTCCGTTGGAAACACTTCTTTCTTTCTTTCTTTTAATTTTGCACGTCGTGCCACCTGTTTTATTATTTGCTCAGTTATAATTAGAGCTGTAATGTTCTGTTCGATTACGTCACAGCCGCTCCTACGGCGGGTCGAACACGCTCCATAGAATTTCACCGTTGTAATATTCGCGCATAGTTTGACGTCAGTATCAATTAATTTTTAATATTCGAGTGATAATAAAGGGAAGATTCAGGTAACGTTGCATTTCTCAAAAGAAACGCATGTGACATTGTTTGACTTGGGCGTTACTTAACGAACATTCATATTAACGGCGCTCATCGTATTAGACGAACAAATAACATTGTGGTGATCATCTTCACAATTATCCAATTCTTCAGATACAATCCCTTTGATAAGACGACGATGAGCAATTCGGCCTGCTACGCGATTTACAATGAAGCGCAAGTTTCATAGCATTTTTCGACAATTTATTGAAACTGAAATTTGCACGCTTGAATGTTCCCTGCTTTCAATTGTCATTATTTGTTATACTCAAACTGACAACTTAAGTGAAACATACCGTTATAAAAACGAAATGGGTAGAATTCATCGTATAAACACCGCTGCTCAAATTCACTTTTAAATGATGTTTCGGTCAAGTTGCAATAACTGGACTAAATAACAGTTGATACGCGTTAAACCAATTATTACAAAATGGTAATATGCTACGAGTTTTTCTTAAAACATCAACTAAATTTCAAACTGGAATGCCAATACGGAACATTTGTTTCGTGTAATTTGAGATAGTTCTTAATTGTTTATTCATCTTTATTATTTTGTTACATTTTAAACCACTGTTAATTTGATAATCAACACTGAATAAAAGCTTATTCAGAACATAGATTATTTACTTGGACGATTTTTTTGTTGTTATTATTATTATTATTATTATTATTATTATTATTATTATAATTATTATTATTATTATTAATTATTATTATTACTATTATTATTAATGATTATTATTACTATTATTATTACTATTACTATTATTATTAGTACTACTATTATTGCCGCTATTGCGGTAATATAAAAATATTACAATGTAATAAAAAATAGATAATAATTTATATTCATTATTTAATTTGTAATGGAAACTATACATTTATTGATTTTAATTTTGGCGTAAAATACGCATTCATTATTGTAATCCGAAAGGTATTATGTCTAATAGAAAGTAAATTAGTAATTCTAATTGAACTGAAAAAAAAACAAAAAAATAATAATAATAATTAAAGAAGCCGTTTAAATTTGTCTCAAATTTAAACGACTTTAAAATTTGTATCGAAAATGTACATTTTTATAAATTGCGTTTGATTAAAATTCTTGTTTGCAAACATGATAACTGTATATTTTACAACTGACCATACTGTCTAATGCTCAAAAACTGCCTAAACACATTGTTTGTGCGTTTCAAGGATTTTGAATTTTTACATATACTCAGAGAGCAACAGCCATCACATCAAAGAATGTTTGATATCGAATTAAAATGAGTATGTCGAATAATTAAAACGAAAATTTGCCTAACGTTTTATCAGTAGCATTTTATTTTTATACGACATGCATTTTGTGGTGATGCTCTGTACAAGTTTTGATCGAATAATTGGCTTCATCGATGTTACTGTGCCATAATAAACAAATGTCGAATTGTATTGTATTCGCACGGCATTCAACGCTTTTCAATTTTCAATATTTTTCAATAAATGAATATACAAGATAAAAGTATAGAAAATGTCAAAAAATTATAATTAAAAGCAAGCGATAACAAACTGCGTAGTGGTTAAGTGAACTTTTAATTGCTAGTCTTGCAACATACAAAAAATGTTGAACATTTCGCGAGTATCCGGTTTCAACATTGACAATTGTAATAGCATTTTTCATAAAAATTCAGACGAAATTCGTACGATCGTTAGACATTGCGATGGAAAAATGTCCACGGATCTTCCAAAATTACTTAGGTAATAAAAATCTTTAGAAAACTATTCGAAACACGGCGCGCGTTTGATTTCTTTCTTTCTAAACGTATAAAATTTAAAGCGGTTGCAAATTAATTACCGGAATTTAATCTAAATATTTTTTTTTCATAAAATTTGCCCTAGATTTTCACAAATGATTTGATACTTGACAAAATGAATTGTTTCCAGTATATCCTTTTATGTTGGGGTGTTTGACATGAAAATGAGATTTAAGGAAAAATTGAATATACATACACATACTTTTGTCTGAAGTTTTATGACGATCAATGGAAATGTATTATATACGACTACCGCTGCCATAAGTATTCCTGTAACGAAACAAAAAAAAAAAATACAAATCAATAAAGATGTTTTACACAATTTCTGACGAAATGGAGCTAACTAATAAATTTTAATGTATAATTATAGAATTTAATATTTAATAGTATCTCGATTATCGAGGTGCAATAAAACGTGTAACAGGAATGCTGAATTTATAAACATATATCTATATATTTTGGAATGACAGATACTTCAGAAAATATATGAATAAGAAATGTTATGCAATTAATTGGTACACTATAAAAACAAGGTGTTTTACACTCGCGTTAGTGTTTTGTAATGAGAACATGTCTTATTATAAAACCAGCAGTGGTCGATTATACATTTTTATGATTAATTCTTATAAAAATAATTATTTAAATGCAACAATTAAAAACACCTGCTTTTATAGTGTAATGTAACGAATTCAAATTATATTATAAGTGAATATTTTTTAATTAATTAAATAATTAAGCAGTTGGAGAAAGAAATACGTAACGTGTACTATGAAAAGTATTGCTGGTTACTTGTTATCTAAGTTTTTTTCCAATTTATACAATAAAGTATAATTAAAAAAGTATGAGTGAAGTAACTAGTAATATTTTTGTAATGTAATATAAATTAAGATTATATATTTTAAGAGCCCTGGAAAATATGGATACGAAAAACAAAATAATAAAATTAAAGTTATATGTGTACAAATTATATTAAAATATATAGCAATTGAAAATAAATATATTTAAAAATAAGATGGAAATTAATGAGATTACGATGTTATACAATTTTCTTAAATGTGAAAGTTGTTCGAGTTATATTATTTAATTATAACTGATTCAGAGGTTATTTATTTTACGTATGTAGAATGTAATTTTACATTTGAAATGTAGAATTATTTTTTAGTCTTATTATGTAAAAGATTCTGCATTGAGTCATGTCTTTGTATGTAATGATATAAAAGAAAGTACGTAGCAAAAAACAGAACAAGACAAATCTCGATGTAGAATTTATTATTTAATAGTCCTCAGGAAAAAATCAATGTTTGTCTCTCCAGGGCCCTTAAGGTGGGCCATTTTAACGATCATTAAACTTTTTTGTACAATGAGTTCCACAGTAATTGAATATTGTACATATTCATTAAGAACACTGAGAAAAAAATCATGGTTGTTATAAATAGTTACATAATACTTGATGACAATTATATTTCAAATGTTTAGTTTTAAATATTTATATATCAGCCAATGTATGGAAGAAAATGTTCATTAGCAGAAGGAAACTGTTAAGCAAATCATTGCTTTTTTTTCTCTCAGTGTATATGTAATTTTATCTAATTTTTTAAAAAAAATCGAGTCTTTATATATAAATAAAGAATTTAAAATCGTATTATTGTAAATGTGTGAATAATGTAAATGTTATGATGTATAAAACTTATTTTAAATCTTTTTGCACAAATTCTTTATTTTTTCCTTGATAACTTTAATTATTACATAAATGCGTTACACGGATCACTTCATATGAATTATAAGAGAGTCTGACGATAGTCGATGAGGATTAGACAAGACCACGAAACGAGAAATAAATTACTGGTATTATTATAAGCTGATTCACTAAAATAAAATTCAATCAATGAGTTCAACTGGTGATCACAATCAAATGTGATATTTTTACCACGTGAATATCATTTTATTATTTTTAATCTACAAACATTCGTATTGCATACATCAAGTTAATATGATATTTTTTATAAAAATTATATTTATTAAATAGATAAAATGTATTTTATAAATAATTATTAAACTGAAATGTAATATTTTATGAAAAAAAAAGACTAATAGTTTTGACATGTTTCAAAGCATAGATCAGACAACTTAAAGTAAGTTTAATTTATATAATTTATATATATGTGTGTATATTTTTAAACTGTGAGACATAAATTGTTTAATCAGTTAATTGAACCGCATATCATATTATTCGTAAATAGTATTCATATGCAGACAATTATAGCTGGATGAAATTTGAAAAAGATTAATTTCGAGAAAATTATTTTATTCAGTTTAGTAATTATCTTTATCAGCTTTCATTTACCTATACTTTAAAAGAGAAAACTTAAAACGTATGGAGAATTTATTAAAAATTGTTAATTAATTTAAAAATATACATTTTAGTGAATATGGAATCTGGTTTTTATTATTTTAGTAATTTGCTTTAGTATTACTCGTGCATACTCGTATTTAGTGCTTTATATGATTTGTATGATAAGTATATATACTTATATAATTTAAATAAACTCATTCATATCGCTTAAACCATTTAGTTTAATTAAATTATATTGCATTATTTTTTATTATTGATTTCAACTTTAGTTGTCGTGTTAATTCTATGAACTCAAAATGCATGTATGATTTTCTATGAAGTTTTGCCACCCATTTTACATAAATGTAACTACAATTATAAGCATAAAAATCTAACTCGTATAAATTATTTGTATACATTTTAAACAATGACTATTTTTATTTTTATTTTTTTAAAAATATATCTAATGGTCTAAAAATGTTCTACAAATTAAGATAGACTTGGAAAGTACAGAATAAAATTACTTTTCTAGCATTTAAATATTTTAATTTGAGAAATGAAAAATGTATATTAATGATATTTTTAAATTTATTAGTGATTCTTTTTTATACAGAATTAATTTTTGTTAATTTACTTTAAGTACTGTAAAGCAATGATATTATATTTGTACAGTTTTCCTAAAATTCTTGCAAAAAATGTATGCAAGTGTTTAAAAAGTGTCTACAAATTTTTCAGCGATATTACAAATGTATTCAAATTTGAATAATACTGCATGTTTTGAGACTTTTCTCACATTGTTTATAATTATAATACGTGCATGCACGTGGATTGCTAAGGACTTTAAAATCAATGAACTCTTGCACTTTGCCGCGAGTTATTAACTCAAATAAGAGTAAAGTAATTTGTAACTACTGCTGCTTTTTGCCGCATTAAAACTGCTTACTCTAGCTATTTCTCTTCGTTTGTCTTCAGCGATTAACAGTCAAAGACAAAACGAAAGAAATCTGTGTTTTTGAGTTCGGCGCATCGCACATAATTAGGACATTCGCTTTTTTTCATTTCATCTTTAATTTTCTTGAGTTAGCTTTTTCTCTAAACATTTCCATGACTATTCTGATTCCTACTCTGCTTAGGTTTAAAAGTTCCTCAGCACATTGTTCCACCTCATTTTCAAGTAGAGCCTTTGTTTGACGGCATCTGTTTTCATTGAACCATTCCTTTTTATATAAAGGAGTTGTGTGATTCAACGAATTAATCTTCCATTAAAAGGTAACAGTGATTTATCGACTCTAAGGACCTTTTCGAATACTACCTTAACTCTGAAAAGTAAACAATTTCTTTAAGAGACTTTCATAACATTTTGTATAATGTCTGAAAAATCGAAACTGTATGAAAATCACTATTTTTAAACTTTCAAATCATTTTACAATTTATCGAAAAGTCTTTGTCAAATTGTTACAACCTTGCTATTATTCCGCATAAATTTCAAATATACTCGCTATCGCAAAATTTCATTATTAAAAGTAATCATACTTATTGTATGTTTATAACGTTACAGTTATCATTCTAAAGTGTGTTTTTTCACGGAAAGAAACGTTCTAACGATACGGTCAGAAATGTATTTGTGAAACAGAATAACAAGAACTTAAAAATGTGGCCCTATCAGTTTCCAGTATACATTTTGCAATTCAGGAAACAGTCTTTTAAGACGAGAAGTGTGTCAAGTACCGATGCACAGTAACGTTAATTTAATAATTTCTTTAATAATTGATGATCATTGCTGTTTGCAAAGTGGACTTATTAACGTAAAAATGCGTTTGATTTGTCTTTTATGCACACACGCGCACACACGCGTACACACATGTGTGCGCGAATATATGTATTCTTATATAATGCGCTGCAAAATAATGGATAAAATTTCCCGTTCGCAAAAAATTCGTTTATGTGCACACACGTATATGTACACACATGTACATACGTATGAGTGTATTCATGTGTAGATGTTGAAAGAAAGAACACTGCTGGGCTAACGTTCGCATTGTTACGGCAAGTGGCTGCACGTGACGGCACAATAGCAGTTCGATTTTATACCCTTTCCTCTTTTTTAAGCGCGATGCATTCCCCACGGTTCTGCCATGAGATCGAGTCTCCTTCACGTCGCCCTGTTTCATCTTGTCCCTCGACAGCTTAGATCTCGCAATAACCTCAATCTATCGTCGAAACCACTTGGAAACTCTTCTGCCATCAAAGTACAAAGTTAAGCTCGGTTTAACCACTATGTCTTCGCACATGGTGCACCGAGAAACAAGATTTGATAATCAACCGCAATCACGTTTTTTTGTCTTTGTCACTTTCACTCCATTGTCTCATTATTAAATTTTTGCACACCTTTCCACGCAAGCTTATGGTATTGATATAAACTTATGAAATTTCATAAAAGCTCAGAAATTGTTATACGCGTCGTTTCAATTTCCAAGTGTCACATTTTATTGTAAATTGATCAAATGAAATGCATGAAATGTGTTTAACGTATCATTTCGGTGGAGAAGCGTATTTAGGAAATAATAATTATTATTTCACATAATTAACTTCTTTTTATAAATGTTATTAAACCAAATTACAATAGCGTGGAATTCATATGACATCCTTAAATCATAATGAATAGTGAATAATGAATATTATGATGTCATTAATAAATAATTAATAGTCATTGCATAGTTTATTTTCAAGAGATACATTAAAAGAAACGAATTTCACGTTTCTTCTATATGATCAAATCGTGTTTAAGACCCTTTTTTCATTCTACTTCTCTATATCACGAATGTATATATAATCTTTGTGCGAATTCCTTTGCGCCATTTTCCCAAAATGTAATAAATTCCGAATAAGAATATAGTAATACTTTTATTGTCAATGACAATATTTTAAATTACCGTGAATCGTTAAAAGATTGCGTCTTAACAAATGCTATTAAATTATTTCTCACACTACCGGGTGAGTGTGAGTATTGAGGAATCACATTCCTTTTTTTGTTATTTTTTTTTTTGAATTTTTTTATTTAATTTTTTATTTAATTTTAATTGAATTAATGTTATTTTCTTATTTTTGATTTTTGAAAATTTTGATTTTGTTTGAGCAAACGATTAATTAGATGTTAAAGGTATTTTTATCTGCATTTAAACATGACTAAAATGTTAATTTTATAATCAATATCAATAAAAATGCATCATTTCTTAAGTGTTAGCATCGAGTGGAAATGATTATAAGACGCATTGATAACGAATTAAGGAAGTTGATTTTTCAACTTAAAAGCACACATAGAAATTATATTTGTGCGAATATTCTATTACATAATTTCTTTCTATAATCAGTTATAAAATGACATTTCATATTGATAATTGTGAAAATTAAGAAATATGATCGAAACCGTTATTATGAGGCATGAATAACGTATAAAAATATATATCGAATTTAACATTTTTGAATCGTCGCCGACTCATTTGCAGTGGCAGTCTTTGAAATCGAAGACGACAGGGTGATGGTATAAAAACAAATATAAGTCGTTAAAACATTGATCAAAGGCAAATATAACGATTTTTTTTCGCAGCAAAATTGTTATGTATAAATATGTTTACATTTGCAATTTTTTGTACAGTATTTGTCCATTACTAATTATAAGAATTTGTTTATTGTTGACAAATTTTGATGTTTCTCATTCAGTTTTGATTATGAACTTCTCATACTTATTCATTTTTAATTAATTTTACCAATTTTTGACGTGAGTTTTTAACTTAAAATACTTTATTGAAAAAGTGCAAAAAATAATCTTTCGGCTCTTAAAAAAATTAATTGATTTAATTTCTATATTAATTATTATATTACAAATACGTTGTCTTTTTAATGTATCTTTCATTCTAATGTTTTAACGTTATATTGCATTAATTAGAAGGTGCAATGGTAGTTAACAATGAAAACTAAAATTTATGATCCTAAAGTTTTATTCAAATTTTTATTTTAAACTAACAAAACATTTTATGGTATCTTAAAATATACTGAAAAATAAAGCCAGATCTTTAGTCCATTTGTGACGCATACGCTCTCCTACAGGCATTTTCAACTGTTTACAGCCAGTGATGTACTTTTGTCTGACTTGATGTAATTTTTTTAATTTATTCTTTGATAATAACTTTCACCACCCTCTTTGTTAGATCGAGTACAGAAATATCGTTTCTTCCTTTGATTTCTCGCTCCCAAATTAGCTGAACTGTCTGCTACCATATTACCTTTGACACCCAATACTTCGGATTACAGTGTAGACTTAAAACACAACTGGAAAGAACCAACTTTCCGACTTAATATCAAATCTAACATTTCTAATGCTAACAACGAAATGACTGAGAATTACCAATACTTAAAATCCGAAATAATCGATCTTACGTCACAAATAAGTTCTTTGCAATTTAGAAAACTGAGCTTGAGATTGATTTATTAGAATATAAGGACAAAATAACTCACATTGATAGCAGAACTGTTCAACCTGTGAAAACTTAAATTACCAATTCATCCAACTTAAGTTCATCTGAACGAAACTTCGAACTGGTTTTATCGATGAGAAATCTCTGGTCAAATATTTGAAAATTGATTTCTAACTCGTGTATTTTACTCAAAATTAGAAACAGGATTTCACAGAATTTCCGTAAAAAATTATAAGCATTAATGAAAGAACTGCGTACCGTCGATGATATTTATTATTTAAATGCAAACAATTATTCAGTACTTCATATAAATACATTTGGATTTCAAGACATTACTTATTTATGTAAAACTGATAACTCATTCTTTATTATAACATCCAATATTATTAAACTGGATACCCTTCACGAAGAAATAAACAACGTAGAATAAAATTAATTTAAAAAATCGACGTCATGGAAAACCGAGACATTACTGTAAAAATATTAGAGGTCTTCGAATTAAATTAAAAGATTATTGTTTTTATCGAGATTTGATCTGATCACAGATCTTAGATTCACAAGTTCATCTAAATGCTACTACGTTTTACGAAAATTACAAAAACTTCAATAACAGTTTGTTTTCTAAGGGAGGGTAAATGCTGATAGCTGTAAATATGAAATATCACAACCACACATTTGAATTTTTTAGTGATCTTAAATATGTTTATATTTGAATTATCGGTAATAAATACCATTATTTCATTTTATAAGACTATTGAATATAATACGATTCCTTATATCAAAATTTAGAGTGGCTTTGTTTGGTGCTTTTAATTTATCTAATGCTATTTACAATCATCTTCTTTTCTGATTTTTTACAAAAGAACAACTTATAAAGAAAAACCAATTGTTGGTATATTATCTGGCGACTTAAATCTATTTAATGTTTTTCGAATAATACAATTACAAATAAATGTAACACAATGTCAGAGACCTGATTTTTTTTCATCTAACATTCATTAATGTTCATTTGCATCTGAATACATTGTACCTTTGGATATTTTTTATCCACAATTATGAGATGAATTTAACTATTGATTACAATAATATAATAGAAAAACAAAAATAAATGAACTAAAATAGTTTGAGATTGTATATAACTAGTAATGAGCTAATTTTGATGAAATCAATATTCATATTTTATAGACAACAATATCTTTTTAATATATTCTGCTCAGGACGTTCAATGTTTTTATAACAATGTATAAAGATCTCACGATGATATCTCCAATTTATCTTTCTTATTTGGTTTAGTAGTGAACCAAAGTCCATGATTATTAAAAAAAAAAAAAAAAACATCACGTTATATTTAAAAATATCAATTCTTTTTTTTAATTATGAAACGTTTTCTGAACTCATACAAAGATATACAAATTTAATTAAAAGCAATTATCAAGTTTATATATCTAATATTGAAAATGATGTTTTACATAATCCCACTTCTGGAACTATGTAAATGCAAAGAGAGACCTTAAAGGATTACCCAGCATGATGTATTATAATACCATTAGTTTTGACACCGGTCAATCTATTGTAAACATTTTTTCTGATTACTTTAAAATATTTCACAAACTGAAATATTAAGCAAAATTGACAACTTAGATGAAAGAAGGCATGCTGGAACTGATGGTATTGCTCTACATTATTTCTATAACGAGTACAATCTCGAAACTTGTTGAATTTTTTATGACAAAATTAATAAAAAAGAGAGATACAGAATCAAATCGAATTACTACTGTTATAATACATTTAATACACGGTTAATCATTGTATCTTATTGCAGATATTAAAATACTTTTGTATTAACTGTCAGTTATAGTTCTAGAATTATTTTCATTATTAAATTCAATATATAAAATATAAAAATGTCATTTCAAAAACGCTCAACGTTTTATCCTGAGTACCATAGTGTTCGTTTTTAGGATTACCACTTTTTAATATCTTTATCAACGATATTAATACTAATTTGAGCGAAGTTGAGTTTCTAACGATTGCTAAATACCTGAAAATATTCAAAAGAATTGAAATATAATTCTTGAATATTTTCAGGTGCTCAATGCTGCTTTAGAATCCCTTAAGTATGCTTGGTATTTGGTTCTCTACGAATGTTCTTATCTCAAATACGAATAAATATAAGACAATTACATTTACGCTTAAAAAATTTTATAGTGATTTTCACACAAATTCTATCCATTTATTGAACGCATGGTGTTCTTTTTGATACAAAAATTAACCTTAACGAAGACACTGATTACATCTCGAATAATGCATTACAACTATTGGGCTTGTTTAAAAGAACCTGTGATGATTTTCGTTCTGTGCAGTGCTGTTTCCTGTAGCACATGTAAAGAGTAAATTGTACGACTTCGTTAACAAACTTTCAACTTTATTGATAACTAATTCTATGGAGTATCGCAAAAAATTGATGATGAATAACTGGGACAAATTTTAGGTAAAAATCCAAACGGAATTTGCAAAAGTTTTGAGTACGACGCAACAAACTAAATAGTGAAATAAAACGTGTGGGCTTTGTTTACTCACTATTATTTCTCTTTTTTTCCACAAACTGAAAAAAATTATTATGATATTGTTAAATATCTCAAGATAGCGAGAGACATTTGTCTTTTGGTTTCCATAATATTTCAAATAGAGCAGTAAAGATACATTGCGTTACTACGTTGAGTATTTAACGTAGGAGAAGTAATGGGTGAAAATAAAATATTAACTCGGACATTTAAAGAACCATCCTTCTATAATTAGATTTCAATGCGTTTAATTCTCTTTCTATAATTATTCTAACATTTTCTGACCGTTACTTAATGTTTATCATGCTTCATGTTTATTTGAAATTCGGTACTTGCGAATTTTGCGTTGTATGCAATAACAAACGTGTAATTGTTGCATTAAAAATACAACAAGCATTTTCAAATAAAAATTCCGTATATTTTATATTTCTCTGATTACATTTTAAAAGTAACGTTTTATGCTTCAACCGCCGAAACATTGCATTATACTAGTTTGCATGCCCTCTAATAAATTAAGATTTTAATATCCAATAGAATTGAATTTAATATTGTCAGTAATAGACACAATTTACAATTCGTTGTATTTTTGTGATTATTTTAGACGAGACTTTTGTGATTATTATTTTGAATCAATGTGCACAAGAATTACTCTACTTTTAAACAATTGTATATAATGGATAAATATATAATTTTAAGGTATACATAATGCAGCGTCTATATCAACCAATTAAAAACTCTAAATGTAATGTATTAAAACTCTAAATTATTTTTAACTTAATTATGATTACGGTTAATTTTATTATTCATTTTTCAAATCCAGCAGATTGAGATAATGCTTTCGATAGAGATATCACTAATTCATCTTAAGACTAGATTTAGAAATTTGTTTCGTTTGATTATTTGAAATATGACAGTTTTCTCTTCGTTTATCTACTTTAAATTTGCGCTAAAAAACAAAATTTAATTAAAGTCATGGACTGCATCAATACAAATAACATCGATTACAAAATACATATGCTTCTAACAGCTTCATAAATATTATAGCAACAATTAAAAATATGAATTTATACTTAACAAGTTGAATCACTCATTTTCAGATGTTCATTCTGCAATCGCGAAATTCATTTCTATAGCATGAATAGTAAACAGTTTGCTATAGTTCTAACCACAGTATGGCTGATTTGTGGGTTTTATCCAAAATCCACAAGTCAAACTACATTCAATTTTCCTACACTGCTTAGTTTATCAGGCTTTATTGTTAGATAATTTTGAGCAGTTCTGGCAATTTTATTTCGAACATAAATATATTTTATAGAACGATTCAACCAATAGTTTGGTGTGAAGTTTAATAATTTATTCAGCGGGAATATATTTTGAAAGGCATCTGAACAATTTCTATGACATTTTTGTTGAATACAAAAGACATTTATTTATCGGTTATAGTAAGACTCTTGGTATTGCAAAAATACAGGGGTTTCGTATTTAATAATAATTTTGATTTAATATTTATTAATAATATAAATAATATTAGATAATTGTAAGATTTATTTTTTAACATTTTTCTTTTAAAATTAGTCTCGTATAATGATAAAGTACTTAATTTGTTATCGTATTTTAGTAACATTAATTAAAGTATATTTTCATCTAAATTTATTTATCGAGTTAGTGCACTTTCAACTGATGACGGTTTTGTTCTGGATATTGATATTTTTTACTTCATACACGAGGGCAGTCCCAAAAGTACCCGACCTAACAAATAAACAAACACATTTTGGAAAAAAATCTGTTGATGAAACAGAATTCAAAACAGAAATCAAATGAAACTGTTTTCTCATTTACATTTCTCATATTATAAACAAAAGCGAAACATTATTGTTTTGTGCAATTTTACACGCCGTATTTTAATTAGTTCTATTGTGGTAGTACCATAACGACCGTCTCAGTGAAGTACAAATAAGGTATCTAAAGTAATAACTACTCATGCATTATTACAAAGTATCAGGGTTCACAAAGATGCACTAGTAGAAACCGTATAATGCACTTGAATTACTCGTGTAAAATTTGTGACACGTATTTATCGCATTTACAATGACTTGATATATGTATATACACACACATGCATACATACGTACATATTTGATTAATGTACTTTCAATTAATAATGAAATCTTCATGTAAAAACCTCATATTTCATGATAGTTTTTACAGAATAAATAATCGTATCAAATATGAAATTCATCGCCAATATAATTAGAGATGATAAATATCGTTAATAATTACGACCAAGGAAATTTTATACGATTACAACTATTTTAATTTTTGTTTTTGGTCTTGACTTAGAAATTACATTTATTTTTAAATTTAATTTTGTCTTTAATATTATAATTTGGAGTACGTTCTGGCACATACAGATAATTGTTAGACTTATTTATTTTTTTCCATTATACATTTATTATAAATAATAAAATTATTATAATGGATATTGTAAATTACATAAAAATGTAAACGGGAATTTGCAAATATTTTCGCAGTTTTTGAAAGGATTACATAATTTAAAATTCTAATAATTTTAAAGAAACACGTAATTGCTATTATTCGGAATTGCACGAAATCAAAAGTAAATGATTTTACTGAACGAAAAACAATAAAAATATGTACAATTTCTTTTCAATTGCACGATGTAAAGAAGCTGATAAAATAACGTTTTTGTAAAATGGTTGTAGTTCCAAAAGACAATATTATCATTCGTTATT
Organism: Axea sp. ZL-2020; assembly: GCA_022817665.1. Classification (NCBI taxonomy): domain Eukaryota; kingdom Metazoa; phylum Arthropoda; class Insecta; order Hymenoptera; family Scelionidae; genus Axea; species Axea sp. ZL-2020. The sequence goes on from JABFOX010000403.1 coordinate 15,969, forward strand.
TTGTTATCAATATTTTAGTGGTTTCTTAGACCGAATCTTATTTCATAAGTTGCATTTTGGATAAAATGAACTTAACCAAAACTTTTTTATAAGTTTACAAAGTCTGGGAATGAAAGTTCCACACGATTGTGCAAACATATCTGAACGAATGTATGGGAGTGTGTACCGAGAAATAGAAATAAAAGAAGTTTTGCTGACAGTTATACAGACATTTTCGTTGGAATGGCGAAGTTTTGTAACATATAAGAAATAAATGGAATTAAAAAGACAAACATCAATTTTGAAATGAATTTCGTTCTCGTGCGATATTATCTTGCGCATAAATATTATGTTATATATTTATTCAGTAACATATAATACTAATCTTTTGCTAAGTATTTAAAAATGTTACATTTTGAACAGCCACAAAGTTTTAGATTTTGTCATGAACTGAACCTGTTTCGTCATTTATAAAATTATTCTCTCAATGTTATTGTTGTTGTTGTTTTTTTTTAACAGTGTCTGATGTGTTTATATTTATAGAATTTTCGCATTTTGATACGAACTATTCGCTTAAGCTCATCGTGCAGGGTTAAGCAAAAAATTTAAAACTCATATTTTTTTACACTTAAAATAAAGTTGCCTGAAAATTATATTAATATAAATATCAGAGATTGTATGAATAAAATGACAATGTTTAACTGTAATGTTTGAATCATACCTTTTTTAACAAAAAGCTTAAAAAGTGGTTCATTTTGTTAGTTTCACTTTAACTTTGTATGAGTTATATATTTAATTAATTAATTAATTAATTGGACGCAACTCAGAAATAAGATTCTTTTTTAATTAAAAAGAACAAAAAAAAACAAACAAAATAAAACCCTGTTAACGATTAATTTAAAATTCTCTTAAGTTTAATAATGTAATTTATAAGTAAAATATTTTGTGTTTTTAAATTTCATAATTTTAGTTTAAAGAAACTTATAAAGTGTAATTAAACCAATCAAAAAATATACAGTATATTAATAAAAATATAAGGATATATATATATAAAATATAAATTCCATAAATTCCATAAACAAATTCCATGTATATTTTCCATAGTTTCCATATATTTCATAGATTTCATAAATAAAAAAGCAAGTAATATAAATTCCATAATTATTGTATTATCGAAAATATTAAAGTTACAAATATCAAAATCAACGGCCTGCTGTATTCAATATAATATAAATGTTAATCGTTTTCTTCATATGCCA